>PVIY010004525.1:0-102115 GCA_004026745.1 Myrmecophaga tridactyla
TTGGCAGATGGGGGAATTTTAAACTTTGGTGAATCACCCAGCTCATGGCATTTTTGTTTATAGGCAAATGGTTATTTCTGCAGACTTGGTTGTTTTTGCACTAGTCCTTAAGCAAAACCACAAAGTCCTCAGCAAATAAAAATAAGATGCATTTGGCCAGAAAAGGCACAAGGCACCAGAGCATAAATGGGGACCAGCCCAAGCACCGATAAGGCCAGTGACCTAAAAGACCTACCAAACAACCTCTTGGGTTCAGAAAGGGCAGGAGCCTCAGCAGCCTCACTGAGCTCGTAAAGCTGAAGTGCAACACTGCCTAAGCACAGAGGGTCTGGTGTGGCAGAATCATTTGCACAGATCTGCTATTTTTTGGAAATGATGAAAATAACAAAAATAATAAACTGTGAAGCAGGTGAGTTTCTTATGTGCTATAAGATGCTAGTGAGTTCTCAGCTTTACATTGTCAGGGTCTGCCTAATTCCATTCTTCATTCAAAGCCAAGAAAAGATCCTTGGAGGGACCTTTTTCCAGAAGCTCAAAATTCCCACCCAACAGCTTGGTGTCAAATTGGCTCTTGACTGATTTAATATATGCAAGGCAGATTCCCCAGGACAACTCAAATTCCCTAAGCCCAAGCAAATATTTGCCAAGAGGCAGGAGAAAAAGTGTGTGGCAGAGGTCTGAGGACACCTATTGAAAGGAGGGTGCAGATGCTGTATATCTAGGAACATAGCACCTTCAGTGCATCTAGCCACCCTCAGTCCAGCCCTCCTTACAGCCAAACCAGGGCTCAAAGACAGAGAGAATGCAGGCAGTATTTAACATGCTAACTGGCAGATAAATGAGCCTCAAGTCCTGGGGGCTGGGAGTGCTGTTACTACAAATTTCTGAATTTACTATAAAGGCAGCAAAGTCTTCAATGCTGTTTTCTAAAAAGGGAGATGATATGAGATGTGGTACGTGCACAACGTCCAAATTAATTTCTTACTGGGAATTTTTTCCCAGTTGAGTTTATTACAGGACAGAAATGAGCTCAAATATGATAGATATGTAAAGGGTCTCAGGAATTTGGGGCATTTAAAATGCAAGGAGAAGAAATAGTGAGCAGTTAGCAATACTGAAGTTCCCTGGAAGTCTCTTCCGAAGGCAGATCTAGTTACGTTGCGAGCATTATTAGAGGAATTGGAAAATGGTGACCATCATTATTCTAAATTTACCTCTTCCTAGCAAATTTCTCCCAACTTAAAGTTCATGGATCCCAGTTTATGTTCTTTCCTTTTTTAATAGATTCAATTGAGTCCTAAGAAAATAATTTTAGCTGGGAGTATTGCTCTAGGGGGCAAGAATTAGCTTGTTTTGTAATTTTGTTGTTTGGGATCAATGCTATGAATGCTTTTGTGTCTTCTATCATTAAAAAGGGACTGTATACATATATATATATATATATATATATATATATATATATGAAGCAAATTGGAGAGTTGGCATGGAACTAATTAAAAAAACTGAACTGAAAAAAATCTAGACTCTTTGTAGCTCTGAAGAATTGTTCTAGCTTAAATTGAGCAGCATCAAAACATTCAGAAGCTAATCATCATAATAACTTTTAAGACAGAGACAGTGTATATGTCAGGTATTTCTCTTACCACCTGATTTATGCTCACTCATTTAATTCTCAAACAAATATCAGCAGTAAAACTATCCCCATTTTACTGATACAGAAAGCAAGGCACAGAGATTTTAGGTAAGAAGTCCAATATCTCATATTCCACATCTGATAAGTGATAAAACTGAAGTCACAACCAAGGGATCCTGGCTTAAATCGCGATACTTCTATCTACTATACAATATTTATTTCCATGGCTATATTTTAGATTTCAATTTCTTTTGATTATTTTTCTCAGTAGGAAAGGAAAAATTTATTTCCATTTTAATTCCTTTGAATTACAAAATGCAGGATTTAATATTTGGAACTCAATTCACTGCTCAGAATTTGATATTGAAAGGATTATATTCAGATTTGGAGCATCTCTAGGTGGATATTTTATTTTATTTCTATTATATTGTGTTTTATACTTTATTTTGTAGAACTTCTCATGGGCTATATTGGGTAACTTAATTGTACCTAACTGGGATAGGAAAGATGTGGTAAGCACTGTTTTCAGTGCTTAATCAATCAGTGCAGTCTTCCAAGGTATTTCAGTGCCTTACAGGGACGAGGATTTATATTTCCCACCCGCTAGCCAAGGCGCAGTGGCTGATACCGGACAAGTGGCCTCCTGCAGGTTTGATTGTGGCTCTCTCAGCTGCAGCCCTCCTCCAATGACAGGGCTGGCTACACCCGCGGTGGCCTACGGGCTTGAGGAGGCTTAGCGGGTAAACGACACCCGCAGCCATTCCCTTCCCCAAGAGGGCCCCCCGTGATGGCCACATCCTGGCCATTTCCAGTCTTTCAGCCCCTCGTTGCTTGTGGGAGGAGGAGACCCTTGCCTCACTCTTGAGTTGGGAACAAGGGACTTGGCGTGACCATCCCACCCTCCTCCTCTTGGAAGCTGCCTGCCTGTTTGCGAAGGCCACAGGCTCTGGACTCCCCTCAGCCAGGAAGTAGCTTCAGCACCCTCAGATCTGCTGGTCTGAACCACTGGCTCGGTGAGTCTGTCCAGTTCTCAGGTTCACTCATGATGTCATCATGCCTTGTGTGTAGATGATAGCTATGCTCTCTGCTGCCAGTTTTATCTATAAGAAAGATGGTGTTTTGGCCTCCTATCTGTGTGAAAAAAATACATAAAAATAACAATTGGTTCAAACTTGGGTGGAGAAGAAAGGTATTTATTGAGTCATCTTGAATTGCTGATAGTAATCCATCTAAACAGTGAGCATTATTCTTGGTTTCACTATTGCTTCGCTGTCCTGGCCATAGCTGTCCCCTTTCATCTCAGTCTGTTTTGCTTTCATTTCAGCCTACTGCACCCTTACAAAATCAGGCTTTGGTTTCAGAAGGTTAATCCTCACAAACTTCTCATATATTTCTCGTATATTCTTATATATTAACTTCAAGCATTCTGGCCTCTAAAATGTTCTTTTATCTTCAACAGGAACCCATACCAGTGGAACCCTTTTACTCCCAAGTCTACCTGATGTTGTTCTTTAAGTAGAGCATATATTTTTAATGGGGACTGACATTTGTTTGTCTTGCTGATCTTTGAAGAGTTGGAGTTTCAAGTATCACAAGTGTTGGCCATTAGATGGGATGTAGATTGCATATGACTCTGATGTAAAACTGTAGGGTGAGGGTGAGATGGTGTGAAGAGGCATAGTTCAGTTTGTAGGACACAGGAAGCATAGCTGCTGTAGCTCAACTGGACTTAGATGGTTTTGTATCCACTCCACAGAGGCAGTATGGACCCCTGTTCAAAGTTTGTTTGGATGTTGAGTCTGATGAGGTCACACACACACGAGGTCATGGAGTGTTTTGTTACTCACATGATGAGACTTTCTGGGGAAAATAGGACCCAACCAAGTCGATTTGGAAATGCCTTGAGAGAGCCAGGAAAGGAGACGGGCTTGAGATGTTTATTTCAGTTAGGAGGCGGGGCTGAGGTGAGGGTCCCCACTTGCAGGAAAGGCTGCATGGCTGGGCCCTCCTTATGTTGCCGAAGGTTGGAGCACCAGGGCTTTCGTGTCAGCCTGTACACATGTGAGTCAGAAGGGGGACAACGGGGAGGTGAGGCTTAGAAGCCGTCAGCAATCAACCATCAAAATGGATTCAGACTAGTAGAATGAGATTGTGCACTATTTCCACTTTCTAATTTTGACATTAGCAGGGGAGACAGTGTGAGTACTAATACCACGAGAGAGTAACTAGCTTGATGACTTCCCTTAGGCATAATCCTTTGAAGGTTATCCTGCCTGTCTTCTGTACATTCATTGATTCTTCCTATCTGTGTGAATGTCCCACCACAGAATGTTTTAGATGAGGGCTTAATACATGGCAAGAGATGATGCAAAAACTGAGTTCCCTTTGTAGAAGTCTCACGGCATAGTTGGAAGGGAAGACTCTCGAGGAATGCGGAAAGGAAGAAGTACAACCATAGTTGTGTCCAAAAGAGATGTCACGCCATGGAAGAATTTTTACCTACTGGTACCAAATCAATGTTCCTAATAAAGTCATATAGTCTAGACGTGGTACAAAGCTACCACAACTAACTTTTGTGGATGGCCATGTGGTTTTCATTGGTTCAGAGAGTGGAGTCTATCAGGCCATGTGCTGCTATTGCTAGACGCTCCTTTCCAGATTCAACTCTCCAGCTGAGTTTCAGGTGCTATTGAGATGTTTTGCATTTTTGTAAATATATATGGGTATATTAGTAGATACCTGGAGAGAATAAATTAGTCATTTTTCTATATCACAATAAACTCTTGCAATAGAACTTTCTATTTGTTTATTTATATACATATATATAAATTATATATATATTTTTAATATATATAATATATATGTATATATTTAAAAATAAATAAGCTCAAAAGAAAGGAAGAAAAAGACAGCTTTTGTGCCAGAAACAGGTAAGAACCCATAAAGGTAGACCTGAGCTTCCCGCAGAACCCCCGAATGCATCCAGGGTCAACCGCAAGGTCAAGACCTCTCCAGCAGCACCCGTCGGAGGTCTGGAGCCCACACGCCTGCACATCACAACGCCAGCCTGAGGAACCAAAGTGAAAAGTGGAATACAATTAGGGAATGTAATTAGGGATCCCATCAGTCTCCAGGAAAATCATCAAAGCTTCCTCATCATAAAAACCTGCACGGTCTAGGGCATATGATGGAGCATCGAGGAAGATAACTTTTGCTAAATGTGAACTCCCAGAAAAAAATGTAAAATACATAAAGAAACCCAATGTTAAGACATTTCATAGACTCGGCAAATGAATCTCAACAATCTAGAAAATAAAGAGCAAAGTTGACAAGATTTAAAATAAATGTTTATTTTCACTCGAAAATAAAGGAATAAATAGAATTTATGAACAATAGAAGGTACTGTGGAAAGAGTTATAAAAACATTTTTAACTATCAATTAAAAAAATCAGTGAAGAAAAATGTTATAAATTAAGGGGCTATCTGAGTGTGTATGTATTTCACTCAGAAATAAAAGAAATGAATGTAAAAGAAAATATTAAAAAAATCAATACCCAGAATACTGCAGAAATTGTCACAGAGGAGGTCATATGTAAGGCAAGTTAAAGACATTTGGAACACAAAAGGAAAAATCCCCTGATATGTACAGTAGGATTTCAATAAGAAAAGAATAGAGATGATAAGAAAGTGGCAATATTCAATGACATAATAAATAATGTTCTTGAATTGAAAAACCTTAGAAGGAAAAAGTGTACTAAATGCCAGAAGGACAAAGAAAATATAACTATCCCAAAATACATTACAATGAAATTGCAATACTTGAAAGATATTTCTAATGGCTACTAGGTAAAAAAAAGGAAACTTAAAATTATAGGACAGCTTGACTATGAGGGACTTTTTATTAGCAACAACAGATGCAACCAACCAACAAACAAAAAACCTAAACCAGTAGAATAATACCTTCAAGTGAGGGAAAATACTATCTACCAAATATTGACTATTTATTACAAAATACTTACTATTTACTATGTACTATTTATTACAAAACATCATTATAATAAACTTTGAGATTCACTTTTTCATATTTCTTAATTACTCTCTTAGAAAAAATTCCTAGATATAGAATTGCTGTATCAAATGTTTAGCACATTATAAATATAAATTGTATCCTAGGAAGTTTTTACTAATATACACTTTTATCTGGTATATGCAAATGTAAACTAACCCTTTCTGTGTGTGTGTGTGTGTGTGTGTGTGTGTGTGTGTGTATATATATATATATATATATATATATATAGAGAGAGAGAGAGAGAGAGAGAGAGAGAGAGAGAGGCAGATACCACAAAAATACACAGACACAATGGGCCTGGGCTTATGCTTAGTTCACTAAATTCCAGTCTGTGAAATTTTCTGAGACTGGACACAGCAAAGAACAGCTATTTCAAATTTCCTTTCTTGGTTCAATTCTTTATTTTTGTAAATGACAAAACACTCATTATGCAACCCAAGCCATCACTTTAGAGCCATTTTCCATCCTGCCTGTCAACTGCAAGCCAATTTTCCTAAGTAAGCAGCCAATGATCTAGCAAAAATATATTGGGCTGACCATACAACAAGTACTCATAGGTTTGGGGAATAAAGAGATATTCAATTATACAAAAATGTAGTGATTTCCCCCTTCTCAAGGGTAGTGAAACACTGCGAACTTCAAAAAACAGGACCTCTGGTAGGTGGATTAGGTTTCCCAGGAAACAGACTCTGATGGAGATTTGTGTTGGGGATCTTTCTTATGAATAAAAGTAACCAAGCTAGGAAAGCAAGACTGGGCAAAGAGAGATGTTGATTTGTGGTGCAATGCAAGAGAGGCCACAGTCAGTCCAACGAGAGCTGTGAAGTTAGGACAGCTCTTCAGAGAGATCCCCAGTCGAGGCGAGGGGGCTGGACATTTGTGTCTTCCCTTCCACTTGTCATGGGATGTGGGTTGTCCCTGGGAAAGGGGAGTAGTCTCGTATAAGGCATCCCTTGGCCAAGGACAATTCCTGTGGGTCTGTGAGCCACTGGTGGGCAACATTCTAGAGAAATGGATGTCTCAGACTTAAAGATGGAAAATCTTGGGATCATGGCACAGTATCCACTCCCCAAACTTGTATTATTCAGCTGGGCTCCAGTCCTTTTGTTCATGACAAGAATGTGCTTATATATGAGTCTGTTACCTCCAACTTGATTGATGTATGCAGCCTCTCCTAGCTCTAGTGTGATGCTCAATAATACCTGTGGTTTAATTTTGCGAAATCCTACCTCTTAATTTTACAAAGCATTGGCTGTCCCTCTGTTTCCTTTCTCTTCTGTAGCCACCATTATAATGTAAGCATCCATCATTTCTTGCCTGGCCTCTTTCTTAACTGTTATGAACAACTCTTACATTTTACCTCTGTAATTAAATCTCTTAGGTTTAGACAGAAAATGACGGCTTGTTTCTTTACCATTAATCAGTATGGATGGTAAACTTCAATCCTAAAATCTTAGGGTAGAATCAGGAATTAAGCATTCATGTCCTCCTTTTGGTCATCCAAAAAGATGACTAAATCTGGATTCATGCTCCTTATGGCAGGAGCCATGTATTCCTAACCCCACTGTTCAGTCCCTAGGTCCAAGCATATTGTCTTCTAGACATGATATGCCATGTGTGGTCAGGAAAAAGCCAAGAGAGGTCAGATGAAGCTGACCCAAGTTTGACCAAGAAATGTAGACCTTAGGGACCAGTCCAACTCCTTATCCTAGAATTTTTTGCTCAGCAGAATCCTAGTTCTTCTTCCATAGTTTTCCCCAAGGTTCCTAAGCTACAGCTAGTGCAGACATCTGCCATTAGGACACATGATACTTGAGAAGCCAGAGAGAGAGAGAGAGAGAGAGAGAGGCATACGACCTGTTGTACAGTGAGGCACACAGGGTAGGGGCTCATGGATCCCCATAAACACCATGATTCGATTCTATTGTTCAAGATTCCAAATTATGTCCATTTCTTCCTATTCGACGAACCTACATTTTTGGAGAGTCCGTATGTGAATTTTCCACATTCTATTTCATCAAAGAGAACAGTTAAATTAATTTTCTTCCTCTCTTTCTGTTTTTATGCTTCTCTTGTGGGATCACTGTTTCTCCCTCGATTATTTTTAGATCCCACTATGTGAGTACCTATTATGAGCCAGGCCATATTAATTGCTTTACATTCAGCAGCTCACCTGCCCTCATAACACCGATCCTTATTTGTGTTTATCTCCATTGTACAGGAACTGAGACACACTGTGATTTTCTTTCTTGCCCACAGCCACAAAAGCAGCTAACAAATGAAAGAACTAAAAGAATGGAAAAGTCCACAGGCATTTAAGGGGAGACTTTTCATCTCTAGCTTTCAAACAAAAATAAACCAGATGTCAAAAAAAAAAAAAATAAAAATAAAAAAATAAACCAGATGTCCACACCAGCTAACCAGCTAAGAGGCTCTCTTTAGGTTGGCAGGTAGAGAGAGAAGAGCTGAATCGGGAACAAAGTAACATATTTCAAAGATGCAGGGCTCAACTTGCACCCTAGAAATGTTCCATTATAGGTTTGCATCACAGACAAGGCCGACATCTTAAAAGTATCAAAACTACGAGACCGCTACTACACCGAGCTCCCCAAATGAGATGACTAGGCAATAAACATAAGCATGGGATGGAGTGAAATATATGGTAAGAAATATATAGTATCTTAATGTCACACAGACAGTAACAAATTCCTTAGACCTTCTTGCATGGGGCAGTGACACAGTACTGCGTTATTAATGCTTTGCGAAAAGTTATTTATTCTATTCCATTAGTGTATTTTAACAAACATTGCTTCGGGATAGTATGCCTGCCAATTTATGTTTATGAGACTGTCAACATAATTTACATGCAGACAAAAATATGATACAATATTGCCAATGCAGAATCGGCTTGTCAAATGATATTGTCACGAAAAAATGAAACAGTACCCCAGCTGAGGAACCGAGAATATTCATCACTGTTGGCTGCACAGAATTGGAGGTGACACGCTGAAATATATTTAATGCCTTTTTTTCATGCATCAAATGAATAAAAAGTGAATGAATGAGGTACTTCTGACTGCCATATACTGTGCAAAAGCAAATAGATTTCTTGTTTCCCCAGAAAAAAAAAGAGCAAATATAATACATGGGTTCTAGAAATAGTTGACAGAATTATATTCATTATTCATCTGGAAAACTGAGGATGATACAAAAATCACAAATGGTTCAAAGTGTTCAGCTGCAATGGCACAAGGACTGGAAATGCTCTAGAAGGACATAATGTCATCTTCAGAGCTCCTCATCTGTGGGGATGCAGAGCTGGTGGAATGAGGGATAACAGGAGCTATTTGGCCCAGGAAGTTAGGTTAAACTAGACTAGAGATTTCCATAAGGCTGCTTCCTTTAAAAGGTACAGAATTTGAAATGTGGCCTTGCCTTTTCTGCACTTCGAAAATTCCCACCTCAAGGATGCAATTTCCGGCCACTACCAGGTCCCCATCCTGGCTTGCCCTGCATATACTGCACTTGAATCTCTTTTCTCTAGCAGTGGTATCTCAACACTTCCGCCACAGGTCTTCTAGTTCCTCCTGTGTGTAAGGTTTGTGTGTTCAAAGGATTTCACGGGTCCAAGAACATCCAGCTCATTCCCAGTGAGGACAGCAGGGACGGGCACAGTACCCAGGCCCCTTGCAGGAGTCACCTCTCACCCACTGCTGAAGGGCCCGCTGTGCTGGGAGCTCGTGTTCACTCATGCCCTGCCCTCAAAGGTGACACAGACATAGCTGTGGCTTGCCTGGCACATCCCTGCTGGATAGAAGAGGATCAAGCACCCACCCGTGTCCTCAGCATGGCTGCTCTGTCTCAGGGGAAGCCCTCAAGTAGGAGAACAATAGCTCTAGGAAGTGTCCTCGCAGTGAGAACACACATCTTCGTATTTACAAGGGGGGAAAACTACTTCCCTTGGTCCAACAACTAATGAAGGTAGCTCGCGCTCAGATGGACAGGCTGTTGGGTCAGCTAGCAAATCAAGTTTCTCTGCTGAAACTTGCAGCTGACTACACCGAAACAGGTGGATAACCAAATGAGATGGGGACAGGCTCTGCACAGCAGTTGGGAAATCGCACACGATGTTAGCCTGAAGCCCTGGCTCTGCCATATGCTCTCTGTGGAAGTTTCTCTGACCACCACTTCCTCATAGAGAGAACGAGACAATAATATTTACATCCCACCTTTGTGGTGAGGATTAGGTAGGAAACTGTTGAACAGCATGAAGTAACCAATATTCTTCCATTCTTCATACAAAAATGCAATCTCATATGGTTCAACTTAAAATGTCACCTGGAACAATCCCAGGCTTCTAATAAATGTTCATTGGATGTTGGCTGAACTATGTTAAAAAAAAAAAAAAAAGGACAGGATTACTATTTTTTCCTACCACTACTGTTGCTGTTACTACTGTCATCCAGGTCTCTTTTCTCCAGCAGCGGTGTCTGAAATATAATTTGTGAAAGTCTCTCAGTACCACATCAGGCATGCGATGAAACACAAGTCTATCTCAGGTTTAAATTTTGGTAAAACCTTGGCTATCTCACTTTAGGCCCCATGAAAACCTCACTACCTATGAGGAAACGTTTTTCCTGAACTTGACTCCAATCCAAGACCCTGCAAATGCTGTCTGAGCAAAAGCCTCCATAGGTAACAGGGAACTTGTCATTTCCCATTTGATGGCCTCTGTGGCTGCGCTGCCAAAACAACAGCTGGCTTCTGCAATTCACTCCAGAATGTCATTCAATATCCTAATCCATGACTAGACAGGAGAAATGATGGCAGAATAGTGTGGGTGCCGGAAACACCATCAGAGGAGAAGGGACAGACTGAACCTCAGAGAGTTTCCAAGCCCAGAAGCATAGACAATCCAAGTGAAGGGGAAGAGGAAAAGGGCAGGATATAAAGAAGCAATAAGAGATAAGAACACTGACGTAGGAAGTAGAAGAAAGAACAATAATGTAATGGAGAAAAATTACCATAGGAAAAGATGATGATGCAGCATTAAGAGTCCCCAGGCCTGCTGGGTCCGAGAGAGGAAAGTGCTTGCATTAAGCACCAATTGTAGTGAATCATAAGACACTTTTCTTTGGCCAGAAAAATTTCTTCCTGACCTCAGCTGATGATCAGTGGGTGCCCTCGAGACTGAAGATGTCTAGCTCATCACTTTGGTCATTTTGATCACCACATTAGAAAGGATAATTGCTATGCTTATCAAAGAAAGTATACTTAATAGTAAGTCCATTTTCAAGAAATTTATGTTGAAGAAATGTGCCTCAATAATAACTGTTTTTCAAATGTGCATGGGATAGTTTGGGGTGGAAGAGAGAGAATGTAAAGTAAAAATATTTCTTCCTTCCAGGCCCCTACCAGTCCACGAGTTTATCCTTGTTTAATAGCATGAAATGACACTAATATTGGTCAAAACCATTATTGAATTTGACAATTCATTGGCTCTGGAAATTTTAAGCTGAAAATGCAAAAGGATTCTGACAATGTACTTCAAACATATTTGCACCTGAATCAGGAAATGTATACGTTCTCAATAAACCATGGAAAGTAGAGGTGGGGGTAAGTTGGAATGGAATAATTGCAATGTCAGACACTAGAAAGAGCCAAAGAAACTACCTAAAATAATAAGAACTTTTAAAAGCCAATATGTCAAAACAAACATGACAAATGTGTTCAAGACCAAAAAAATGCCTCCGGGTGAAAGAACTTGCATCCAGCCTTGACCCCTTTATCAGTCTCTTCTGCTTATGGTTCTCACATCATCCGGAGCGCTAGTCTTTGAAAGAAAGTGGCATCATGATGAGACAAACATTTGGCCACAGACCTATGCTCCACCTACCGATGGCAGGAATCTGTGTCTCTTAAGGGTACTATTAAACAATTAGAGGTTCACACAAGAGTTTTATTTAGTACCCAGACCAATACAGTTATGAATGTACTTTAATGTTTCTAGATAGTTAGGAAAAATGTGTACATCTTTTACATCAAGAGCAGGCTACAAAATTTCTTTTAAAACACATTTATATAAGAAAAAAAGCAAGTTGACTTAAAGAAAAGGACTAAATTTAAAACAGGCAGTGAATATGTCAAAAATCATGTTAAAACTGTGACGTTGGTCCCTGAATGATTTAAGTTTGCAAACCACTAACTCACATGAAGGCATGGTGGCTGGTGGCCAACTCTCCAGATGGTGCAAAGCTAAGAGGGGTAGAGTTGGTGTCTGATGAGAGAACTTTGATGGAGAGAATCTGGGTGGAAACTAACAAGCATAAATTAAAATAGCAAAAATGTAAATTATTATATTTTAGGTGCAAAAAACAGCAGAACAAGTTTAAGAGGTGTGGGACCTCAATTCACTCCAATTTATGTGAAAATAACTCATTGTATTGATAATATAAAAGTCTTCTGCTTGTGGTGATCTCCATAGTGGAAAAATTGCATTCACATATCTTTTCTCTTTCAATGGTAGATAAGTGTAACTCAATATGAATCAAGCACTTCCTAAAAGTCGAATTTAATTTAGGATGTAAGTAGAAGAATAAAATGGAGGGGGGAGGTAATATTAGTCATACTACAGAAGAGGAAAGGAGAAAAAATCAAATCCTATCACTTCAATCCTATTTTTAATATTGAAATTAAAATGAAATAGAGTGTTTTCATACCCTACATTTTTACAACGTGGTGTTGTTTCTCCCATATCTCTATGTTTTTGTCAATATAATCTAGGGACTTAAAACCACTTTACAAATCATTAATTTGACAATAATTTTTTTGAAGTTTGCATACATTTGAATAACTAGAGGTATAAAATACTCATTTTTAAGATGTGCACACACGTCCACGTCGTTTTATGTCATAATATATACAATTTTGAACTTTTGCTTTTTTTCATTCCTTTTTCTATCTCCCTGTTGAAAGACTGCATCTCAAGACCATGAGTGTGTACATGTGTGTAATATTTGTGTACATATGTGCACGTGTGTGTGTGTGTTTTGAGTATTTTTGGCTGGCAGAGTATCTGAGCATTTGCATAATTGAAAATATTTTGCTATTACCTTCCCACATTAAAAAGGAAGCTGGATAAAATATTCTTAAATCACAACGTTTCTTCTTATTCTATAGATTTGTATCTATGAACTTCTATTTTGGTTTCTTAGACTGTTCAAGCAAATACCTTGCAAAGGAATGGCTTAAACAATGAGAATTTAATGGCTCATGGTCCTGAGGTTAAGGAAAACATCCAAATCAAGGCATCATCAAAGCAGTGCTCAGTGCTTCCCCCCGCCCCAGCCCCGAAGACTATGGGCATCCTTGATCCCTGGCTCCTATGCCCAAAGGAATAGATCACTTTAGAATAGATTACTAGAATAGATCACTTTAAGAAATCTCTCTCTAGTCCCTTAATCTGCAGTGTTTCATAGTTGGGCTCTCCAGACTGCTCCCTTCTCTTCCGGGTCCCCTTGGCGGTCATTTCTTACTTCCTGGGGCTTTTTCTCTGAGTGTGTCTAAATTTCATTCTGCTCATAAAGGATTCCAGTAGATAAGACCCATTCTGACTCAGGCGGGCCACACCTTCACTGAAATCACCTCACCAAACCACGGTGGGTTCACACCCACAGGAATGGATTTGGTTTAAGAACATGTTTTTCTGGAATACCTACGGCTCTAAACCACCGTTATCTTCTGACAGTTCATATTGCAGAGAGAAAAAAAAATGAGACTCTCCTGAAATCAGTTCCGCTGTTTTACACCAGAATTCTAGATTTGTGATATATTTCCCTTATTGAATATTTATGCTATGTAGTTCATTTAAGTTTATTACAATTCAAATTTTTTCATGATGTGTCTAGGGAACTGATCACACATGCAATGTTGCGAGACACTTCAATTTACAGACAGGTCTTTCTTCAGGTAAACAAATGTATGTCTGATTTTCTTCTCGGCTATATAGTTGGCTATTTCTTACTCTTACCTTGGATTGCAATTCTTGGCCCACTTTACATATCTTTAATAATTAATATTACTCTTTATGTTTTTCCTTTGCATTTTGAGAAATCATCTCAAATACGTTCTGTACATCACAGATGAACTTACTGTGGTCTCATGGCAAATTCTTTTCGCCTCATCATTTTGTGTTCAGTCTTCTAGTTATTCTTCCTTGTCTTAGCTCTTTCTTTTCATCTTTGCTTATTGCTTCTTCAACACATCATAGTGGCCCTTTCTCTCCTTAGGGACTTTGGTCTTTGTTTTATAAATTATAATTTTCTTTTAACCCATGGAAAGCTCCAAAAAGTACCCTGAAATTATCTCCTACAATCTAGAATAGATCACTTTAAGAAATCTCTCTCTAGTCCCTTAGTCTGCAGTGTTTCATGCCAAATTTCCCAATTCCCTCTTTTCCCATTTTTGCACCAGGCAAAATTATTTCATTGTCATTATTTGTCAATAGAAGAGTGTACAGATTGTCTTCTTTAACAACCATATATCCCAACCTGTTCTCCATCAGGAGCAGCTATATTGAAAACAAGTAAGCAAGAAAATTTAGGAGTCAATCTTGATACTTCTTTCTCTTGTATTTGCTATATTTTAGTGCATTAGCAAGTCATGTGGGATTGACCTGGTAAATGCGTCATTATGTGTGCACATGTCCACTTCCCTGATGCCATATTCCTAGTTCCCAGCACCATGGCTTCCAGCTCGGACTGGGCTGGCTGTCTCCTTGCCCAGTGACTTTGGGTAAATGGACATGAGCTTGTCACTCCACAGGCAAAAGCTGTTCAATGACTTCCAGGAAAGAAATCAACTAACTACATGTCACCTATAACATTCTGCATATCTCAGCTCTTGCTCCACACTGCAGCCTCATCTGGCTCACTTGCCACCTGAGCTTTCCTTCCAGGGCCTTCAACACAGCCTGCTCCCTTCTGCCAATGGATCTTCATATTTACCGTTTCTTCTACCAGAAAGGCTCCCTGCCCCACCCTGTTCACAACAGGGGAGCCAACACTCAAATTTCAGATTTCCATATCAATTGACATCCTTTGGAGAAGGCTCCCTTGACATTTCACATAACAGCACTCCACCGGTATCCTCAGACCATACTACATATATTTTCCTTTATAGTACATTTCACACATCTGTGTCATTCCTTGACTATCAATTTCTTCCATCTAACTATTCACTCCATGACATGGTGACTATATCTGTTTTGATCAACCTTCGTTGAATTCATGATTGTATCTCTGTATCTTCTTTTCAGATCAACAGTTGGAAAGCAGGCTGAAGTGCACAACTTGTAATGCAACCCTATGTTTCAAGTAGGCTTTCAGCTAATTCCCCCATGCTTCAGTGAAGTAGCATCTTGTACAGTGTATGGAAAACTACAATCCCCAGTATCCACTGGAAACAGAGTTCTTAAGTCTAGACAACAATAGTTCATGTTGCAGGATCCCAGCCCTCCCCAGAAGGCTTCTCCACTAATCCACTGCCCAAGACCCCACATCCACTTAGGACTCAGCGATTCTGGCCTCATTTCAAAAGTCACCTCCCTGACTCAATATAAATTGACCTCTCCAATGCACCTTATCAAATCCCCCTGTTTTAGTTTATTCTTCATAATTAATAGCATATGCTAATATCTTGTTTATTTATTGGAGTCTTTATTATTTGCCTGACTCCTACAACAAACTTCTTGAGCACGATGAGCATATTTGTTTCCACTATATCCAATTGTCCAATCACACAAGCCAATTGGAGAGGATTGGATTAAAATAAGGGGTGGAGTGGACAGCCATTCCATCATCAAATACAAAGACTGGCTTCCTCAGGAGATGCTTAGCATCCTCTTTGCTCAGCTTTACTCTAGCTAGCTAACATCATCAAAGAGAGGTCCTTTTCCAAATCACCCTCCCCAGAGCTTGTGGCCCCCTGTGTGAGTGAAGAGACAAGAGGGAGAGTTGCTTTGATCTATTCAAGTATTCTTACTGTGCGAACCCATGGGAGCCAGCAGAGCAGAGGAGGAGCTGGCAGCCAGCCAGACACAGAACCCTAGAGGCCCTCTCCTGAACACCTTCGAGAAAGAAGTTGCAAAGCGGATGCCTGAATGTTTTCCAAGTTTTCATCTTTTGTGAGGAGTAAAAGGAACCTCTGGTGGCTCAGAAAACAACATTTTCATGGCCATTATACCCTACCACTCCTTCCAGAACTGCCTCATCCCATGGCATGAGCCTTGGAATCCTGAGTACTTGGCATGTTTGACAAGAATCACGTGGAACCTATGCTAGCACAGTCTTTGCCTTAAAGATTTGAATTATTCCAGAGCCACTGGCTTCTGCAGGAACTTAAACCATAAAGGCACCAATCAGAGCAGGAATTTCCTCACAGAGATGAAACAAAATCTCAGGGCAATCATGTCGGACCTAGTCAATCACCCTTTCTCAAGGAGACCAGGAATCTCAGTTGTGCCCTTGTTTTCCTGCATCTTTGACCCCAGGTGCTGCTTTTGATTTGAGATCCCAGTCTGTGACAAATACCATATTGAGATTTTTGTAGGGAATGCAGTCTCCCTCCATCGTTCTAGAATGACACGATCACTTTCTCTTCTTTATTCTCTTTCTCTGTCTTTTTTTTCCTCACCTCTTGTTACTACCACAGAAGGAATGCTGTGTCCAAAAAGATGTGAAATATTCCAGACATTATACTGAGGGTGTGGGTAGCACAAATCAACTTGCTGAGAGCTTCCCTGACACACAGCCAGAGCTGTAATGTTCCCATTTATACCGATCTGTAATACATCTTCACAGTGTTGGCTTAATCGCAAATGACAAGGGTGGAAAATGTAATAAAGACAGGAGCACATTAATCTACTTTGTATGAAAATGTGGAAAGGTAATCCAATTCTGAACTGCTTGCTCTTAAAAATATATAGAAAAGTTTGGAAGATTTCTGCCTCTTAGTTGGGGAGATGGAGAACAATCCCAAATAACAATATTTCAGGGTAAAGAAGCCTTGATACCTGTACTGTGTGCACAGATATAGTGGAGCCCCAGCTGAGGAAAGAAGGGGGAGCTCCTGGGGAGAAAGTTGCTGGATGATCTACTGGAAGCCTCTTTGACAGGAGACCCACATTCAGAGACTATCTGGGAGAGTTCACTTTGTATAGGCCTCTGAGAAAGATTTTAGTGCTAGGGAATGCTGCTATGCCTCCCCTCGCATAACCCCGAAGGCTAGTTCATATGCAAAGTAATCCAGCCCAGCTCCCTAAAGACCAGCTGGAGTTCAGTTTGTGAAAAATCCATAGAATGGAATAATACCCAGCTATCTGTTTGTAGCAGGGGAGGAGGGGTGAAGGAGGGAAGGGTTGTGATGAAGTCAGGTCTATCTGTAACCACAATTGATCTCATTCCAATTATTGCATGTGTCTGTATTTGTGGGTTGGTGTGTGCTGTGTGTCTGTACATAGCTGCACATTCAGTCCTCACAACAGGTATAGAAGCACAGTGGGAAAAACATAAGCTCTGGACTGAATTTGAAAGTTTCTATGGCTGCCTTAAAGAAAACCCTTATATTCAAGAGCCACCGGTCCAAGATTTTTGAAAACCAAAGTGAAAGTCTGAGCCTGCACATGGTTGAATTATAATGGAAATTGGATTCCCAACTTTGTAAGCTCTGTTGTACTAGGGTTAAGGAATTGGTTGGGAAGGAGAGGGGCTCTGAAAGTTTGGATGGGGCCATTGGGGTGATTTCAGTGAAGCCTGTAATTTTTAATACCTGCATTTTGCCAAGCCTTCTTAAAAGCAGCCCTCCCCTGTCTGAGAGGTTTCTTTTCCCCTTCTTCAGTTGCTTATAATGGCCTCTCCTGCCATATAGTTGCCTTATAAAGGACTACTTACTAATTGCCCTACAGACCTATTCCCACAACCTTTTTTTTTTACTTCATCTGTAACCCAAAATTCAAGTCCCAGTAGACCTGGAAGGTAAGCTACAAAGGGTGACAAAAATAACTCTACTATTTTGCTAATTTACATCAACAGAAACTTAGGGAATACATGTAGGGATGTATCCAAGACTAATGGTTCAATGTGGAAGAAATGTATTATTCGAGTAGATCAAATTTATCAATATGGATTGTCTAGAGATACTCTGTTTTTGGCATGTTAGCTCGAGAGTATGAATTTGACTTTACCAGCTTGGTTGGTTGTTTTACGAAACTATATCAAATGAAATCAAAATGCCAAAATTTCCTTGGCATATTGTAAAGGAAAATACCTATTGGACTATGGAAATTGAAAGGCTAGAGTGCATTTTTCATGTAAGACTAGCACTACTCCCCTAGAAGACATACTTGTCACAGGTCTATGGGAAATACATAGATGAAGAGATCCCCAGCATCCTTTAAGAATACTTTGGGACTACTCTCTGTTCACCAGGTTGACAGTGAGAACTTCTGCTTTTGATGTGGGCTCCTTGAATTCAACTGGGGTGATGGGATTCAAAGTGGCCAGGGTCAGCTGTTATCACCAACATGATGTAGGAACAGTCACCACAGCAGGCTGAAGAGGCAAAGTAGGAATCAGAATACAAAGTAACCAGAGTTACAAAGAAATTCAGTGATGGTTAGTTGATAATGTTACCCCTAGAACTAAAATTGTTGGGCAGATTATTAGTCTTACTTGATTTGTATTAGCAGTAATCTCGAGGTCTGAGAAACAGAAGTCTGACACAAATCACCACAAAAGAGAGTCATAGTCTGTCAACCAACTCCCACTTTTGAACCAATTCACTGAAAAAGAGCGTTTTAAATGAAGACTCCTTGAGGACTGATGTTGCTGCACTGCCAAAATCCATACTGTAAATATTTCTCCCAGACTTTCTTCCAAAGAACCAACAGATTAGCTTTTTACCAAGGTGATAATGCATTGGGGGAGGGGACTTTTCAGAGATTACTGGAACTGGCTGGGAACAGACTCTAATCCCAGAAACCCAGAATATTGTTTTGATCCACTAGTCAAAATAGAACTGTTTTGGTGTGCTAAAGCTGCTGGAATGCAATATACCAGAAATGGACTGGCTTTTATAAAGGGGATTTGTTAAGGTACAAGTTATAATTCTAAGGCCATGAAAATGTCCAAATTAAGGCACCAACCAGAGGAAACCTTCTCAGAAGAAAGGCAGCATCCGGTGCTGTGTCACATAGGAAGACACATGGTGACATCTGCCGGCCCTTCTCTTCTATTTGGTTGCTTCCCAAATGGCTCTCTCCTCCTGTGGGTTGTTCTGGCTTCTGCCTGGAGTCTCTCCTTCTGCAACTCCAAATGTCTATAACTATCCCTCTGCTCTCTGTATCAGCACTTTTAAGGACTCCAGTAAACTAAATAAGACCCACCTTGAATGGGTGGGGTCACATCTGCAACTAATCAAAAGGTTCTACCCATAACTTGGTGGGTCACACTTCCATGGAAACAACCTAATCAAAACCACAGGTCTGCCACCACAAGAGTGGATTAGGATTACAAGAACATGGTTTTTCTTGGGTACATAAAAGTTTCAAACCAGCACAAGGACTTCTGGAGGTAGGATGATCCAATGAACTCAGCAGGAGTCTGACTCACTCTAGGCCCAATAGGTCACCAATCCCACTCTGTGTTTCTTTTCCTAGTTCCAGAGGGCAAGTCCACCTAGACATACTCAGCAACTAGCAATCCTTACATTAGTGCCCTGACCTCTATCATATGGGCTATTATAGAAAAAGTTAAGTGGGAGCCACTATAACTACTTCCTTCTACCAAAATAACAAACCACAAGTAATTCCTAGAGAGATTACAGAGATTGATGCCACAGTCAAAATTGAAGAGGCAAGTCAGAGAACGACTTGCCTGTGTAGAGTTTAAGATGGATCTTGGAGAATGGAAGTAGACTATTGAAAACTTAATCAGGTGGTGATGTCAGCTGTACATGTGTTTTCATTACTGGGGCAATCGACACATCCCTTGGTAGCTGGTATACAGCAAATGGCTCTGGTGAGTGTTTTCTCCCTGTACTTGTTATTAAAAACAATCAACACCAGTTGACTTTCTGTTAACAGAACCAACAATGCATCTTCATTATACCTCAGGAGTAACCCTATAGTCCTGTGTTATAATCTAGTCCATGGGCAACCTTCTTAGATCTGCACCAAAACTTCCTACATTAAAAATCACTTTAAATATTTATCAAACCCCTGCTATTGTAAGCATTGTACTGCATGGACATGAGAGCGATGAGTAAAGATAAAGACCCTGCTCTCAGGAAACTGACTTTCTTTCTGCAGAAGAGAGACTAAGCAGATAAAACACAGATAATTGGTGACATGGACCTTGAAAAACAGGATAAGGGGATGGAGGGTTAAAACAGCAGTCCTAATTCACAGAAGATGGCCAAGTGGGGTCTCTCTGATAAAGGAGCACTTGTTCCATGTCCGGAAAAAACTGAACAAGCTACGCAAATACTTGCATATGGCAGGACAGGCATTCCTGGCAGTGGGAACAGTAACTGCACAGCCCTGAAGTGGAACATGTTTGTTATGTTCCAGGACAGTGAGAAAAGAAAAACTTTTCATGCATTTTAGGACCACACAGCTTTACTGAGTGATTACTCAATTGGGGCAAAAGTAGCAGGGAACTCTGCCGAGGGAGTGGAAAGGGAAAGCTCCTGTAGGGCAAAGGTGAAGCAAGTGGGGAAGTGTTCTCATTGGCTGATGTTAAGTTTCCATTTTAGGTTGAGGGGGTCTTACAAAGTGGGGAGCAGTTATGCATTGCTTATCATGGTACGCTTGTCCATTCTCATAAGCTGCCTCTACTGCACCAAAACTAGTTTTATCATGAAGTGTTGCTTATCAGAAGCTGTGTAGGGTGTGTCCTATTTTATCAGCAAAGCCCTGCAGGTCAATTGTTTTTCTCTTCCAGAAAAGCCCTTCTTGGAAAGGGATCCTTTCAGGGCAACACCCAATGCAGAAGGCCATTTAATTTTAGTTCTGGTTAGCAGAGGCCAATGTGGCTGAAATGAGTAAACTAAAGGGAGAGAGGGTGGGGATGAGGTCAGAGGCAGCAAGTGCCTGCTCACATACAGCTTTCTACATCATGTTTAGGAGTTTGGATTGTCCTATATTTGGATACACATACACCTGCGCGCACACACACACACACACTTTCTATAGCATTGTGCAAGATAGGCTGGCAATAGTACATGTACAACAGGTATTTGATGAATGAATGAATGAATGAACGAGTGAAGATGCACGGTGGGGGCACTCAAGGTTTCTATGAGAAAGATGAACGTGAGAGAGCTGGTATTTGAACCCAAGGTACTGGATTTTTAGACTTACTTTTTATCCTCCTGGTACTTTTGTTAACACGGTTTTCCTCAATTGATGATGCTTTTCGTCCAAACCATGGAGGGTATTTCCTGTAAGAATTTTGAGTATATTAAATTAGTACTTGTTACTGACGATGCTGCACATTGCAGTGTGCTTACTCTTCAGTGCCATTCCTGTCCCCCAAGGTAACTCAGGTTCCTTTTAAAGGGCAATTTTGGCTAATGCAATGGCTCTCAGTGCAAACATACCCCACGGATGCCAACTGGTAGATCAAAGGCTATGAGACATTCTGTCATCTGGCCTTTTTCACATTTGTTTTTGGAACCCTTCCCATTTATGACTTCCACTGGCAACCTCTAACACTAGTGTTCTAAAGAACGCACTTAATGTACTTTAGAAAACATGGATTTAAAGGCTGTGAGCCTCTTCTGAGCTGTGTGACCTTGAGAAAAATGTCTTTTGCGAATTCAGACATTTCAGGTGGCTATAAGCCGGAGGCAGAAAGATTGTTCTGGGATTTTGAACACCGCAAGGGATGCCACATGCTGGGTTTGGTTGCCTGGTGTTTGAACACCCTCCCTTCAACAGAAGCTCTTTGATTATTTGTGGATTTAAAAGGGTAGCAGTGAAGCAAACTTTCACCTTCTCCTTCAACTTTGTCAGAACACATCTTCTTAGAGTGTGTGCTTGTAGACACTCTTCCCATAGGAAAGTGTCTGGAATGGGGACACTTAAGAAGCCATTCTTACAGGTCGAGACATGCCATCTATTGTTTACACAATACATTTCCTGTCCTTTGTATTAAAGAAACTTTGTCTCTGTAGTCTTTATGCCATTCATTTCACTGTCTGGCTATGAAGACTGTGCAGGGGTCTAAGCCTTAGTTTCCTCATCTCTAAACTGAAGGCAGTGTCGATTTCACAGTATTGGAATTGGGATTAAATAAACCAACATATATCCAATGACTGGCATTCTAAGTGCCTATTAAAGAAAACCAGTTTAAATCTTGAGAGGTCTTTTCCAGCAGTCAATGTCCATTTAATATGCAAACTACTAAACTGCCAATTATCAACGAGATCATAAGCACCTAGTTTTCTATTTGATGGTTGACTAATGCACAGACTTAAGCGTTGATACACCCATATCAGACAGACCCTGGGAGAGACTTAGAGGTGCCCTCTCTGCCATTGCCTGCACCCCAGGAGTCCTGTCCGGACCCCCGGTCCGTCAGTTTGGGAGCATTTGGTTTGGCAGGTGGTAAGGCCCACTGAGCAGGTGAGGGTCACCCTAGACCTGGCCTAATGATGGAATTGCAAACCCTGAAAGCATTAAGGGATCATATCGGATGTGTGATCCAATGCCCCAGGCTAGTGTCTATGGCCTTCCTGACAGGTCCTTCACCTTTTGCTTGAACATCAGCAGGAACAGGAAGTGCTGTGCCTCTCAAGGCAGCCTGCTCTGTTGCTGGCCTCCCCGATGGCCACCTCGCTCTTTCTCCCATTGAATTGAAATAGCACCTCTTTGTAACTTCCACCCAGAGGTCCTGCCTTTACCTTCTGGGGCAGTCTGCTCCCTCTTCCACCTGAAGGCTTTTCAGAAAGCTGGCCTCGCTCCACAGATGGCTGACAAGTGTTCTTCAGTCAACCCCCAGCCAAGATGTAGTAGCTCTTGACTTGTTCCCAGAGCAGGTTTGTGTACGTGTGTCTGTGTGCGTGCGTGGAGTTTGTGCAGATATGGAGAGAAGGTGTTCGCTAATGAGGTTCACCAAAAACCTCCGTCTATACGAAAGTAACCGATAAGGAAATAGTTCAAAGATTCATCAAAATGTTAAATCTGCACTTGTAGGGATGTGAAGGGCTAGACATTCTGGAAGTGGTGATGGCTTTGGAGGAAATGGGGAAAGAGTAGTGAAAAATATGGATAAGGAATCTGACTCCCTCAGTGACAACTATTGCTTTTCTCTGCCCTTTAATAGCTGTGTTAATTTGTGCAAATTTATTTCTCTCTGAACTTCTGTTTTCTTAGCAATGAACTGTTTTTTGAGAGGATTAAATAAGAAAACTATTATGGAAATTATAGCTCAGTTTAGCACCTGATAGGCACTCAATAAATAGAAATAAAATTTATAACAACAATTATTATTGTGCTTGTTGTTATTCTGGAACATTTATGACCTCATTTTAGCACAATAACCTGATTTTTTTCCTCAAAAATCGATGACTTATCCAAGGTCACATAAGTAACAGCAGTCAGGATACGAAATCAATCCCAAATCGTCTGATTTATCTTTTGTGCTTATGTCACTAGGCCCAACTGCCTCCATGCCACTGGGATGATTAAATAATCAAACCAGACCTTGGGTACGAATGACACCCATTCTTCCAAATAGTCCCCCCAGGAGACAAAAACATAGATGTCGGCTTTTCTCAGAACTCTTTAAGAATCCTCCTTAAAATGAACTTCAGAGCTGGCTGACCTTTTATTTTTCAATCGTCAATGATAGCAAATTGTGTCTTTTGTTGTCAAAAATAAAATTCACTCTGACTTTCTTAAGCCATTCAGAGGCAAGGGTGGTTAATAAACTGGGTGATGAAGCTGGGAGATAGATTTATGTCCTACCCAGTGCCCTGATCAGAACACAGCCTGATTTCCTTGTGTGACTCCTAAATAGGCTCCAGAAGCAGATCCCAAAGAGCAGTTTCTATAAGATTTTGAATTTTCCTCACTCAAGTAAATCTATACCTCTAAGACAACTCTTTCAGGAAATATACGCTGATTTAAAGACATACATTTCCATTTATTTGTTGAAACAATAAAACGGATGCCATTAATTTACCTAGACATTGATTTGGTAGACGATGAGCTAAGGTTGTTATGCTAAATCCTGAGTGTGTAAAGACTGTCTTTCCATAGGAATTTAAAATGTGGCCAGGGAGAGAGAAAAGAGGACAATGACTTCACGTTCGAAACCTTGGAAAAGTGAACAGGGGTATTAAAAAGCCCAAGTTTGCAAGTCAGAAAAATGATTGTGGTAGCAGCCCGGGAGGCTGGAGCGAGGTGGCCCTGGCTGTAGGCTGCAGCAGGAATTGAGGGGCTGTCTCAGGCGCTGGGCAGAGGATGATGGGTCGGGGGACGTGGATTGTAAACAGGGCTTGCGGGGGGAGCAGCAGCTGGAGGACACCAACTGCAAGTGGGACAGGGGAGGAAAGGAGGAGACTAAAAGGCAATTTTATTACAATTGGGCTCACTTAGAGAACTCCCATTGCTGCAGAGGCTTAACCTTATCCGAGGAGATATCCCAACCCTAACGTCTGGAAGGGTTTAACACACACACGTGACAAACTCTGCATAATGAACATATTTCCTCATTTCTAGTCAATCATGGGGCCATCACAGAGAACATGAGTGATGTGCAAGGCCAGAAATAAGTTTAGACCTCTATTCTTGACATTTGTTTAAGGTTATTATTAAGAGATAATAGACAATGTGCTTTTTATAACAGTGCCATAGTTTGTTTGTTCTTAGAAATTAAAGTAGCAAGTAGTGAAATGCCTCATGCATGGCAGCGTTATTTAGCTTCTTGTAGTTTCTCTCTGAGACCCTAGGTCCAAAGTGATTTTAAAATGATTCCTTGGAGTCTGCTGTGAGTTTTTCATTGATTTCATAAGCACAGTGGTTTCAGGTGTGTTTCTAATGGCTCCTATTGCTAACCATTTTTAAGTAGGGAAGCCTTTAAGAAAAGAAAATACTGAGACAAATTTCAGGCCAAGAGGAAATAACAACCATCACCAAAGACTTCTGCTTTGCCATTTCCACAACTGCCTTTTTGTGGTCCAAAGACGTGTCACAGGCAAAGACCCCATCGAAAACAAATCTTTCTTCTGAAATTCCCAACTTGCGTCCTTAAATATCTTTGCCAAAAAAAATGGCTAATCTCCATCATGAAGGAGTAAGAGAAAAGAGCCCGAGGAGGGCTGGACGGTGCTGGGATCACGGTAGGTTGGGATAGGAAGCAAGTTCATTAGCAACATGACTGCAGAAGGAGGAGACGCCCCACAGAAGATCCGCCTCTTTTCAACTCAGGTCCTGAGCTGTCAGCTGGGCCCTGGCATTCAGAAACAGGAGAGAGATCTTCAAACAAGTCGGATTCACAATTGGCTTTAGCCAAGTTACATTTGGCACCATCACTGCTTCAGGCAATTTACTATGAATGTGGTGGACAATGAATGGTATTTGGATATGTTCCTTGCCCTAAATGGATTCTGGTGATGACTCCGGTCACAACTGCAACCTGTTAAAGTATGAAATGGATAGGGCTTAAGGCCCACAATTTCAATACAGAAGCACACTGAAAGAGCAAGAGAAGAGGCAACCATCACAGGCTTCCTGGAAGAAGCAACATTTGAGCAGGTCCTTGAAGAATATGCATGCTCTTCATCGGCATATAGACAGCAGAGCATGTCACCCAAGTAGACACTGTACAAGAGGGTATATTCAGTGCAGCTACCATTGTCTGCTCTCAAGAATCAAATGGCCTCCCCATGTGTCTGATTGAGTGGGCAGCAAAATATCTCTCCATCTGCTTAAAGAATTTAGCCTTGGAGAATTAAATGGACACTTCCCAATTCAGAACAGTCTGAGATCTGCCAGAGAATGAGATTTTCGAAGGGGGTGAGAGGGGAGACATATTTTGGGAAACTGTAGCGCTTATATTTAGAGCGGACATGAATTGAGAAGCAAATCTGCCAAGTGGCACGCACTGGAGGTAATTTACAGCTCTCTGGGTTAAATCACAGCCCTTCATGATCCCTTTCTTAGCCCCTCCATTTCCTGTTTTCCTCACTTCCCACTGCAATACCCAGGTACGCAGGTTGTGACGAAAATACACTGTTTCAGCCTTACCCAAAAATCATGGTGGGTAAAACGCCAACATCATTAGGAGATTGGCTGGAAAGAGTTTAATGACTAAAGACAAAGAAGCAAGGTTTGATATTGGGACAGAAGTGTTTCTTCTTTATTGTATGTACTCTGGAAATTCTAAAACAAAAAGCAAATCAGGCATGTAAATGTTCTATCATATGAACTCTTTGGGGGACACAAAGCATTTAAAGCCCTGGGTTTCAAGCAGCAGAGAGAGTCTGGGTGGCGCCGAGGGCCCTGCAGGGCGGGTCTGAGTTCTTCCCTGGGGCAGGACTGGGCTGAGGCTGGATCTCCACCTCTGCCCACCACACGTCCCTCCGCCGGCCCGGCTGCCCCACAGCCTGGGCTTCAGTGCCCACTGCCCAGCTCCATCCGACACCCTGAATCCACAGGACAAATACGGCCCATGCTTCTTAATTAATTTAACTTAAATATTGGAGAGAAATCATCTAAATGGCCTTTATTAAACTAGTAGGTAGCATTTACCAAGTATAAATGAAAACAAAACAAAACAACGATGTACAGAGAAGCTGAGGGACTGGCCCAAGGATGGACAATATTAAGTGGAAGGCAACTTTTGGATTGTTAGTCTTTGATACAACTATATTATGGTTTAGAACGCAAAATTGCTTTTAATTGAGATTAAATGTGAGACTTCAAGGAAATAGTGAACTATCGATCAAGATGTTTTAGGGTTCTGAAGCACTCTTCCTAAGGATATTTTTTGAAGAAAAGTTTCAAACATACAGGTGGACGTGTGCCACCTCACACACCTGGCACACTGGTGGGTTTGAGAGACGTGTAAGATGCAATTCCTGCTGAGGAAGTAAATGCACACAGAGGCAACCCACAAACAGCGCATATGAATTTCACACAGCGAGCTCATGGAAAGATGGGCTTGGGTAGCCTTGATCACTCAGGGTTGCTTTCCAGGGAGAGGCAGAGTTTGAAGGAGATCCTTGAGGAAATGTGGAGCTAATAGAGAGGGGAGAAGAATAAAAGAGGTGCAAACACAGGGATAGAAACTGGATGAGGGTTTACACTAAAAGCAGGAAAAAATAGTCATGCCAGGCAGGGAAGATCCAAGCTAGCCAGTTAGAGAAAAATATTCCTAGGTAAAACAAAAAGCTTGGTAGAGATCCTTGAATGTCATTCAGCTCCTTCCTTCACAAACATTTTGAATGCTTTCTATATTCAGTCACTGGCAGTGCATTCTAGCTTGCTCCAAAGAGGATATATATATATATTCATATAAGCCATGAGGTCCTATAATGACAGTAAAGTTGGAAAGCATGGGGGAGAGGGGGAGGAGTGGGAGGGGAGTAGATTTGGTTGAGTTTTTTTTTGTAATATCCTGTTGTGAAGTAACGAGGACCTAAAGAAATGGTTAGAGACCAGGAGGGCACAGAAGGCAAGACCAATATGCCTTAAATCTGACTGGATCTGAGGGAAAAATCAGAAACAGAACAGTAGTTTGGGAATCAAGGAAATGGTGGCCACAAGGGATAGGTCAGAAAGAAACAGACTTGGGAGGATGGTTTTGGTGATACCCAGTTGAGCTCAGCTGCCATCTGGCAGAATACCTAGGTAGAAATGTCCTGTGGGGAGTTAGTCATTTAAAAGCACACAGTGAATGTGATGATACATCTAGAAATCTTGATCTCTGCATCAGGAATGACAACAACGAAATAAAGAAAATGAGGACTTCTAGTTAAACATGGTGGTTTGACCACACAAAATGGATTCAGCCATCCCCAGAAAGGAAGAAAGAAAGAAAACAATGGTAAAGCAATTGGGAAAGGACAGAAACACAATGGCAAAGAGAGCAGAAGTGGAGGCAATGGCCACAAAATTCTGGAAGCTGGAAAGCAGTGGGTGTTAACTGACTTAACCAGAGCTGAGAAGGCTGAATCCTAAGTTAGCAACAGGAAAGCTAAGAAACATCCTGGTTTACATCATGAAATCCTCAAAAGCTCCAGAACTAGAAGGACCAGTTACCCTGGAAATATGTGTTTGCATTGGGGAGGGTGGTGCAGCAGGGCTTAAAAAGGAGGATTCACAGAACACCCTTTTTTTGAAGCAGTTAGACTCGCCATTCCTCCTCCTGCTTCATGCAGCCTCTTCCCCACAGTTGAAGCCTGAAAGATTTTTCTCTGAAGAGAGTAATCCAGAAGGTCTTGGGAATAGTGTGTACCTAGCCCAGTGCCAGCAGGGACAATGAAGACAAGGTAAAAGAGGGATTAATGAAACTCAAGATAGCCAACTGAATGTTGAAATCAAATTTCTAAGGGAAAATATCATCCAACCTAAAATCTAACTCAGCTAATCTCTCAGTTAAGTGTGAGGCTAGGAAAAAGACATTTTCATACATGTACAGATATGTAAGTCTAAAAAATATTATCTGCCCTCTATCCTTTAGCAGGAAGTTCCTAAAGAACATGTTCCCCTGGAATGACGGAGAGCACAAGGAAGGGAGCCACAAATTAAGAGGTGAAAGGACTCTTAGGGTGGTGGTTGTGCGGAGAGTGCTGTTATATAACTGGGCCTCACGCTTAGAAATCAACAAATCCATTTTCAGAGAATTTTTGGAGAAAGTTCTTCCAAAAGATGAAACTGACACATACCTCATGTGTTTAGAGGAGGAGATTTACACAACTGGGAAAGAGTGTGGGATAACAGAGGGATAAATCCATAGGAAATTCATCGAACAAAAAAGACATTTATTAACTGAAACTTTTTCCAGAAAAAAAATGATGATAGTATAATATGCTTCAGCTATGAGCAATGTTTCCATAATTCTAGTCATGCAAAAATTGTATTTTCTCTCACCTTATTTACTTTTTAATAATTTTTTTTAATTTCTCTAATTTTAATGCAGTCCTATTAAGAGGATGAAGGGAAAAGAAATGAGCACATTTCATGGGAAACTGAGTGTGAACGTTGGCTGAATACTCATCTTGTATGATTGGAAATCAATGGATAGTTACAAAAACTGGGAAAAAAAAAAGAAGTTTCAATCTAATTACGCCATGTAGGGAAACAGGGGTAAATATCACGTCATTCTCTGGAAGAGCTGACGGAGGTGCCTGTGGTGTCGTGAGCCTTGAGGTGTCCGCCCCGGTGCCTGGAGCCTTGGATACATTACCTGACCCGACAGAGGGGGCTTCGCTGCGGTGAGGACGTATATGGACCTGGAGACTCGGAGAAGTTCCCAGATCACCTGGGTGGGTCCACTGCAATCACATGAGTCAGAGACACAACTGGATGAGAGGGACCTGGCACCTGATGCTGATTTCGAGGTGTGGGATGCCAAGTGCCTCCTGAGAGAGGCTTCTAGAAGCTGCATGTGACCACCTTTGCCCTACAGTCCTACACCTGCATGGAGCTAGATTCTGCCGGCACCCAAACCAGCAAGGAGCAGTTTCTCCCTTAGAGCCTCCAAAACGGGATGCAGTCCTATTGACCTGCAGAAGTGTAGGATCAAAAATTTGCCTAGTTTTAAGCTACCAAGTTTGTGGATTTGTTATGGCAACAAACAAATAGAAAGTAGAAAACATACACATGGGAAGTGGGAAATTCTGACAGAAGAGAAGGGACTGCTCTCTCATAGGCACAAAAGATGCAGAGGAAGTAAACTCTAAGTTAAGTGTAAGGGTAAGAAAAAGCCACTTTCATGCATGTATATAAAGGTAAGTCTAAAAATATTACCTGCCCTATAGCCTTTATCAAGAAGCTCCTGAAGAACACGCTCCACTGAAATGAGGGAGAACTCAAGGAAGGAACCCATAAATTAAGATCAAAACAAACATGAGAGAAAAAGGGTACACTTGAGAACAAAATGTCAATTGTGCCATGCCCAGCCAGTCAAGCACATCGAATTAATGACATCAGAAAGAACATCAGGTTCTTCCTTGGTTTGGTAACTTGGCAAAGAGAGGTCGTTGGGGACACCGAATCCTTCAGTCCAAATGGTCATCCAACTGGTGTGTCTGGAGAGGGAGGCCATGGACAGATTACTCATTAGTGTCAGAAATCGGGTGGGAGAAGCCAGAAAGGGACTGGGCTAAAAACATTTGTTCTGGCGCAAAGGGAAGCTGAGAGCCAAGACAGGTTGCGGAGTGAAGGCAGAGGCAGTGGGCCCTTCTGCCCCCAAAGACGGGTCTTTAAACACCTGCGGGGCTGGTACTACCACCTGGAGCACGGCGAGCAGCAATGCTGAGGTGATAGCCTCATGGGAGCTCAGAGTGGGGCTTGCTCTGCTGAAGTCTACATGGCTTTGAAAACTGTGCTTTGCAATCTGAATCATTTTCATGTTTTATAAAGTCTCCTTTTTTGTAATATTTCAGGTAAAGTCAGATTAGTAGTGAAAGGCACTTGTTTCTCTTGGTTCTTTTATGTTGTCTTGTAAATGTGGGGTCTTCAGAAGCTGTATTATTTTTGTCTCTGCTCTGGAGTCCTGCTGTTTCCTTAATTGATGTGGTAGCATTTGACTGGCTTTATTCCCCTCGCCACATAATCATTATTTTCCATATCTCAGTTGTTGCTCCATTTCATTAACTTTTTCAGAAAACGGCTCCCTATTTATCTATTTATAGGTTTGTATGTGTGTAGTCTTTGTCCAAAACCAGTATGATTTCCTTTATCTCCTTGCTTTTGATCTTTAATTTGTCTTTGTTCAGAATCAATCATTTTTCCCCTCGATACTTCCTTTGATATTCCCTTGTACTAAAAGCTGCTGCCACCGTGATGGGAATTTTCTTGAACTAGTCCTTTATTTGAAGTCTTTTGGTGGCAAATGGTAGGTCTGGGGCCAGAGGTGGTGGCAGGTCCCTGCGCCTGCCCCTGTGACGCGGCCTCTCCTATGTGGGCCCCATTCCTGGTCCCTCCTCCACCACAGAATTGCTGTAACTGGTAATCCTGGTCCTTTTACTGCATGTCAGTTGACTCATTTCCCATATTTTTAGACTAACTCCTTGTACCATTTTCCTTATGGATCTAAACTTTTTAGGTTATCTGAGTTGTTCCTATCAAGTGCTATGTAAAAATGGCCTTTTTTAGCCCTGGGTCCTCATTAGTTTAATGTAATCCTTATCATATAGATACTTAAGTTCATTTTAGTTTATCGATTCTTTAGACATCTTAACCTCAGGCTTAACCCAAGAGGAAACAGTGTAGGCGAATTCAATAGAGCCCAGGTGGAATGGACAGGGGGAAGACTCCCCGGCTTGCAGGAGAATTGCTGAGAATCTCACCACCTCATCCCGGGTTGCCTTCAGTGATGTACATTTAGATCCAGTCAAGCAAGGTAAGGCTGTGAATCTCAGGCTTCTCTGATTTCGAGATTTCACTAACTGTTTATGAAACCTTTTATCTAGTTAACTCAGCTGCTTGCTATTAAGATGTGCTATCTGCTTGGCTCAGAAATAAAGGTCCCAGGGTAGAGAAATAAAGCAGCCTAGTGCTCCCCATTACGGAAACCCTGTTTGATTCTCTCTGGCTTGAGCTTCCTGGGGACAAATTACCTATAGCTGATCTTGTTTTAACATTGTGAGATGCAAATGCTCCGGGGTGAGGGCGAGTGTGCCTAAGCCCGAGAAGGCTGAGGTGGCAGGGGTGGGAAGTGTGAGCAGCAAGTACTGCGTCCTGTCACTCTCCTCAGCCACTGTAGGGAACTTCCCTGAGGGTCCCAAGGCACTGCCCTCCCCACCAGCATGCTCAGGGGTGCATGGACCCTCTGCTGCGTTTGGGGTCCCGGGGCGCTGTGCAGCCCCCCTGCACCTGTTGATCCGTTCCTAGCTGCAGCAGCGCGGACCCCCTCCAGCTCGGGGTCATCTGAGCTATCTCTGCCACCACCTGCACCATAAAAATACCCTCTCCCACCTGCCTGTACTTTATATCCCCGGTGTTTTCCCACGAGTTCACAAATGTTTTCTCAGCTCTGCCCTCCTCCACGGACACTCTCAGAGCAGCCATGTCTTCTGCAGAGACCTCCCCTGCCACCAAACCCCAGAGGCAATCCTGTCGCGGCCCCACCGTCCAATCCCCCGCAGCTCTGCAGAGGTGGCCGCATGATGCCAAGCCACAGGATGCTGGTGTCGCTGCCTCGGGGGCGCCCCGATACTGGACAGTACAGTGACGCCAGGCCAAGGCCCTTGGCAGCCCCTGTCGCAGGCGGGGCCACAAGGGCAGCGGGAGGCGCTGAGATGCTGCCCGGGGCCCAGCATGCCGAGCGGGCCACGCCTGCCCCAGGCCTCAGGGGGCAGAGCCAGCTCTGTCCCCTGCAGGCCGGCTGTCTTCCAGCTCCCCGGGCCCAGGCTGAGGAAGGCAGACGGCCTCCATCTGCCTTGCAGCCTTGCTTGTGTGTCACAGGGGATCAGAGCAGGGCTGCCTCGGCCCAGACTCCTGGAGATGCCCTGGAAACCCCTCTCCTTTCTTTTATTATGGATTCTGTGTTTTCCTAGACCTGCTACCTCCCCGGGTTCTACACCTGGTCCTGAGGTTGTGGAAAAAGAGAGAGAACCAGGGCAGGGTAAGTCACCCCTTCAGGATGTCCCTCCCCCTCTGGCCTCCCTCCACTGTCCTTGCTGTGTCCTTGTGTGCTCAGTCCTCTTTCATCGGGGACTGTGAGTTCCTCCCGGGGCCCCTGGGGAGCGGCTCCTGTTAGCCCCCACGCCCGGCCCTCTGGCTCAGGTGCAGAGTGACCACGGCCATGCCACAACATGACACTCCCTCCCTCCCCTTGGTTTATTGGTACGAAACAACTGTTGCACGTCTAGCCCTCCCCATCTTTATTTCTCATAATCCCTTTTATTTACACACAACTCTGTGGTTACAAGGCTTTTCCTCACCAGTCACTTCATTAGTTTCCTTATAACCCTGGGAGATGCACAGCCGGCACCGGCTTTGTTATAATTGCTTTAATGACAAAGGAACTGAGATCTAAGAAGTCACACTTCACCCAAGCGTGGGCGCCCACTTGCACACTCTAACTGAGCTCAGCTACCTATGAGTCCCCCTGGCTTCCAAAGAGGACACAGACTCCCCCAGCCCCAGAGCTAACATTACTGACCACATTTGGATAAGGATATTCTACATTTAATTCTAAGTATAGTTCATTAAGGGGGTTGAAGTTTTAGCCAACTTTGGCAAATATAAAACTTATTTGTAAACTGAGTTGAAAATCTGGCAAAAGAGAGTGTTTTCCTAGAAGCTGCTCACAGCTAATGAACACGTTATGGTTTGAGATCCTACAGGGAAGGCAACAAGGAATGCATGGAGTAATTTCCCTCCTGTGCGGGGGTGATGGCCCCTCCTGTCGCGTGGAGAGGACAGTCCCCTCCAGTGCACTGAGCGCGGATTCCAGCCGCCTCCCTGGCAGGCCCTGCACTGAGGTGGGAGCAGGGGCTGGAAAAATAATTGCAAACTGGACCTGAATATCAAGGGTTCACACTCTACTGGTGAAAACAGGCTGAATGTGGCAAGAAACAGATGCAAAGCCAGGGGAGTCTGAAATAGGAGCAACGCAGACATCCTTTAAAATGCAAACAGATTTCCTATGCTGAGGGAAAGGAACTAGGATGAAACCCAGTTTATTAGCCAAACAGACAGGAGATGTAAAATGGACCCCACATTCCCCGCCGGCTGCACAAACACGCACACGCACGCGAGACCCATCGTCCGAGCAGCCAGTGCCACGGTCTGCCCATGGCAGCATCAGGAAGAGACCGCCCTGCATCGTTCTGACTCGGGACAGAATGCAGGGTCTCAGGTATTGACTGCTTGAAATTCAGGCCATTTAGCCACGTGGGTGGGCTGACTCAGCCACGTCCTTCTGTCGTAATTGATGTTTTCTATTTTCATTAGGAGGTATTCGATTTCCATGGGGCAGATTCCCATTTCAACAAGGTGGGCACAAGCCACTAACGATGACGCCAAATGAGGAAGCCATGTGCTTCCACACAAAGATCGCCCCTTCTTCCCTGGAATACAGTTGTGATTACATTAAAGACACATTACAAGTCTGTCACCTCTCATTTCATTATTGTGTGCGTGAGCTGCGTTGGATCGCTTTATCACCTCATAAATTGCTGGCACTTCCTTAGGACTCAGATATGCCTTCTCTAGTACAAATCAGCAGCACACCCAACAGTTTCAGTTAGGAAGTGAAGGGGAAAGACCTAGTCACGTAAGCAAGATAGTATCTGGTCTAATAAGCACAAACAGGCTTTCCCCGATTCCAAAGTGTGGATTCTGTATGTCACACTTGGGAAGCACATTCAATTTTCATCTAAAAAGACCAAGGCTGGCCTCCACCAGCCTCTACCTGCTGTATCTCATATCCTCGTCACTTTTCTCTGCAGGGGTCGGACACACCCTTACTTCCACTTCGCTTGCAGAGACCTGGCCATGGGCTACGTGGATTTGTGGTCGACAAAGCTACTGGGACCACTTTATAAAACCATTTTAGTATTTTTCCGGGAATAATAATGCATTCTATTTTATATCTACTTACATTTAAAAAATCGAGCTTTTTTTTTTTTAAAGTGTATGTCCATCGTCATAACTCCCTAGTGGTAGACTTATTGTCCTCATGTTATAGAAGAGAGAGAAAGACCCAGACATGTTCTTAAAGCAGCAGGTGGAAGTGGGGAGTGGACTGTAACACAGTTGATTAGCATGGGAACCACAGTCTAGGTGACGTCACCTGCGGGCCTGTCCTCTCCCCCATTCTCTCAGCAGCGCGGCCACTCACTACAGAACAGGCCTTATGCTAGGTGTCCGGGCTGCCCTGACCCGCGAGCCAGGACTCGACCCTAAGAGCTGAGGCTGTACCTAGCCTCACCCTTCATTTGGAAGGAAAGCATCAGCCCAGGAATTGGGGGTCAGCGCCCTAGTGTGGGCTCTGCCCTTGGCGCCATGAGTGTCCTGAGTAAGTACATTAAAATCTCCCAGCAATAATGGCTCAGGCTCTGCTCCTCCCCGTGTAATTGTGAACGAGATTCAACAGAGAAAACTCACGGAATGGAGCTAAAGGTACATATCTGCAGTGATTGTGGAGATATTTAGAGCTACCGGAAATCCAAATGGGGCATGTTACAGGTGTCCAAGGCTCAGAAAAGACCCCACCGGAACAAACAACCAGAAGGGCGGGTGGGCTCATTACAGCTGTTGGTTCCTGAAACCTTTGTATGTGCCTGGAGCCTGTAACGAGGACACCGGTAAGACCCTCTATCCTCCACTGGGGATAGGTTCAGACTGCAAACGTCCTGGGCAAATTGGGTGTGTGCCCAAGCTATCAATGGACCTTGAGGTTTGCCATGATTCGGGCCAGGAAAGGCTGTCCTCAGTCAGGCTGACCTGACGATCAATGCACTTTCTTCCTAGGATGCCACTTCTCTCCTCCCTGCCCTAGACAACTTCAACTTCCCTCTGACTCCCTCTGCCCACTCTTCCCTTCCTGCCAGAGGAACTGAAAGACCCTCGTATCACCCCTAAAATTTGCATGCCAATCCATCAATCCCTTCTGTGACAAGAAATAGTCACGGAGGTCTGGCAAATGTCCAGTTTTGCTGAACACCACTCTGTCATCCAGGAGATAATTATCTGCTCCTTGTTTCCAGCTTTACTCACCATTGGTTGACAATGTGATTTCTGCTTTCTGTCCAACGCTAACCCGCTTGGCTTAACCGCACGGCCCCATTGGCAGTACTGAGTAGATTCTTCCTTTACTAGTCTCTCTAGCACACCAGCTTGCCAAGCACTGGGACTGGGCCAGCTTCACTGGAGTGTCCTTAATACCTGCGCACGAGAGACCCATAAGAAGTCTTAGTGGAATGAAAATATAAAACATTAAATTTGACTCCTCTGCCTGGCTTTGAAGACCATTATAAATTGCCATTGGTTCGTTACTAGAAATAAGGTCTAAAATATTTAAAGTAATTGATTTTTTCCTGTGAAAACAACTTCAGAGATAAGCTAAGGGTTAGTATATTCTCCATACATTTCCCTTCACATACACTGGGGAGAGAAGGCAAAGATGTTTGGGAAGATGCAATTATCATCTTTCCCAGCCGAAATATCTAATTACACTCAGGTCTGGAATCCTCAAGTTAGCATATTTTGCCCATTCATTGCTCAATAAATATTAATTGATGGAGATGGGTTATAATTTAGCATGTGTATAATATATAATTTACCTGTAGCCTGTAATTATCTTAAATGTTCAAATAAGGGAATTGATTGGAGTGAAAAGAAAATAACTTATTTAACTTTAAAAATGTTATGATCTAACTCTTCATAAAATCACCCACCTTCAGACAGGCATTTCACTTAGATTGGCAAACTACCCTGCACCATGTCCCATCTCCAGGAAGACAAGATTACAGGTGAAACTGAGCTCAGTTTAAGGTATGTTTCAAAGTTCTCTGGTATATTAGAAGCATGTTGTGATATCTTCACAGCTCAAAAAATGACCACCTTCCGTGGAAACTCTCTCCTCCACCAACAGCAATGAGGCCCCAGCAGCCTACACTTGTTTTATCTGAACTTGCCTCCCTGGCCATATATGTTGAACAAGCAATAGACTCTTGACTTAAGCCAAACCCATCAGATGATCTCCCCTAGGAATATGGAATTCACCAGGAACGTTGCCTTTGTGTGGTTGGAACTGAGAGGCTATATTTTGGAGGATTGTTGGGCAGCCACCTTCTGCCCAGTATAGGTACAAAAAAGCAGAGAGAGCCAGTCTCAGAGACAGGAAATATGAAGAAGAGAAGATGAGCACAGAAGCAGAGGCAAAAGACCAAGAAAGAGTCCCCACTACATGGTTTCCTGACGGTTTTCCATTCACTCCTTTCATGCCCTTGAAAGGCCCAGCTGCTCTATGTTCTAAGAGATACATCCACATCCTAACAATAAACCCACCTCTTTCCTGCCTACCTATAGGGCTTGCAAAAAAAACGAACCTCCTCCAGACACCTGAAAACCTTAGCCCATTCAGATGAAGGCTAGCAAGTTCTCTATGCCTCACCATATTTTCCCCAGGGGGACTCTACAGTCTGTGCCCAGCCTACCCTCTAAACTCCATTATTCAAGGAGATGAGAACATGACATGGTCTTCCTTCTCAGGGAGCCAAAGACTGCACCTGGACTCAGAGCCTCAAATTTCTCAGCAGAAGGAGTGTTAAACAGTACAACCAAGGGAAAGAGAAAATGCTCACACTTTACTTCACTCACTTGCACATAGATGCATCCTCAGGGATCTGCGTAAGCATGGGCACATCTCCACATGTGAGCACAGTGGAAAAGAAAGGAAGCTCTGAGGCCAGAACAGCACTCTGGGTGTCACACTCTCCCTCTCCACAATCCCTGAGCCTTTCACAAACCTCATGAAGCATTCAACCCAACCAGCCCTCCCATGGAGCTTGGACTCAGATTTGCCGTTTGGCTTTATCTTACAGAGCTCCTTGCTTTGCAGGTCTATTATTGTTTCATGAAACTTTAAAACTTTCCACCCTTCCTTCATTGTAGTCAACTTTAAATAAATTCAGAGTGTCACTTGTTAAAATAAATGACATTTAAACAACCTCAGCATGGTAACTCATTCCTCATTATCATAGAGAGCTCTTCTGAAAGGTCTATAGTACATTATCTCTACGAAATGGATTTTGCCTTCAATATTAACCTCATTGCTCAGAGAGGACAGGTGCTAAGCACTCTGGTGAGAGGTGGCATAGAAACGCACAGGTAGATTGATAGAACAAAGCAAGTGATGATGAACTAAAACAAAAGCAGGGAAAAGGTGTAGTCTAAGTATTAGGTAGCAAAGCTGAGCTGAGAGAGAGCTCGATGATTGAGCAAACTGCCAGGGAAGACTGAAGAACGCTTTTGTTATTATAATTGCTCAAAATTCGCAGGACTTGTTCTTCTAGCCAAAGAGGGGCCATCAGTGGGGTGGGGCTCATACCTGCAGCCCAACTCTGACAAGCCCTAGGTACCTGCTTGTGCTGGTTTGAAAGGAAATATGCCCCTTGGAAAAGCCATGCTTTAGTCAAAATCCCATTTCATAAAGGTAGAGTAATTCCTATTCAATACTGTATGTTTGAAACTGTAATCAGATCATCTCCCTGGATGATGTGATTTAGTCAAAAGTGTTGTTAAGCTGGATTTGGTGACGACATGTCTCCACCCATTTGGGTGGGTCTTGATTGGTTTATTGGAGTCCTATAAAAAAGGAAATGCTTTGGAAAATGGGAGATTCAGAGAGCAGAGCAACATAACCACAAGAAGCAGAGTCCACCAGCCAGTGACCTTTGGAGATGAAGAAGGAAAATGCCTTCCGGGGAGCTTCATGAAACAGGAAGCCAGGAGAAGCAGCTAGCAGATGATGCCATGTTTGCCATGTGCCCTTCCAGCTGAGAGAGAAAAACTCTGACTGTGTTTGCCATGTGCCCTTCCACTTGAGAAAGAAATTGTGAATTTCATTGGCCTTCTTGAACCAAGGTATTTTTCCCTGGAGGCCTTTGATTGGACATTTCTATAGACTTGTTATCATTGGGACATTTTCTCAGCCTTAGAACTGTGAACTAGCAACTTATTAAATTCCCCTTTTCAAAAGCCATTCTGTTTCTGGTATTGCATTCCGGCAGCTAGCAAACTAGAACACTGCTAATCCAACACCCTCATGTTACAAGTTGGTAAACTGAGGTCCAAAGCAGGTCTTCCTCTACTTCCAGGCATGCAATAAGTAAGCAACATACCTGAGACTAGACCTGGTGTCAGCAAACACATCACCCAGAATTTTCCCTGGGAACCATACTGACACCATCCCACTTGTTCTCTTCTTGCCTCTCCAGCATTTCCTTTCTCTTCTTCCTCCTCTGGAGTGTGGAGCCAGCCAAAACGATTGCCAGGATTTGCAACTGCCAAGGTGCAAAGAACTTTCATTCTTTGTAAACAAAGAAATGCCATTCTTCAGAGTTCACAGAACAAGGAAGCACTCTGCTGTCTTGGTGGGCTCCAAGGCCCTGGCCCAGGACTGAGCCCAAGGCCACCACGTGGCCATGTTCACATCTGGCAGAGGCCTTGAAGGACTGGTGGTCATGTCTGAATGGAGAAGGCCCACAGGCGGGGCTGCCTCCCTCCCCACGGTGTCTTCCGAGACCCCGGCTGTCCACCTGCAGGAGTCCATGACCAGTAGGGTCTCTCACTCTCTGGTCAGGTGATATGAGTTGGGGAGAATTCTACATAAGTCTTCACAGCCTGTGCTGTATGCCCAGCCCTGAACATGGGCTGGTTAATGAAAAAGACCAAAAGGGAGCTCAGCCCCAGAGTTATGTATGGTCTAGGGGTAGAAGGGAGAGAGGCAGGTTTGGTGTGCATGAGGCAAAGCAAGAACACATGCCACTTACTCCTGGGCTGTTTGATCTACTGCAAGATGCAATAAAGGGGAAGTCAGTGTAGGCTTGGGTCAGAAAGCAGCAGGAAGGACAGAGGAAGTGACTATGTATTGCTTTTATAACCTGAAAAACAAGTCTACAGTTTAAAAAGAAAGAACAGTGGAATGAGAGTCAGGGATAAGAATTATGATCTGAGCTCTAAACTCACTGTGTGATCTGAACACGTGCTCTCCCTTTCTAGACATTCTTCTCTCGTGCACAGAGATGTTGCCTGGACTCCCTTTCAGCTAGGACCCTGCTCCCTGTCTATGGAAGCCCCTTCCCTGACGTGCCACGTTGCACAAATTAATTCCCTGATGTTGCCAACTGCTTCCTCAAAACTTTCCTGGAGCCACAATGACTCGGGTATCTTATATATTTTCTCTCAGATTAGTAAGGTTTTCATGAGGTCCACAAACAAGCCAAAGTTTACTTTTAAAACTCATACCAGGGGTGGGCAACAGTGGCTTAGTGGCAGAGTTTTCACCTGCTGTGCTGGAGACCAGGGTTCGATCCTCAGAGCCTACTCATGCAAAAAAAAAAAGAAAACTCATACCAGTAAGTGTTTAAAATGACTGTTTACTGGCAATAATGAAAATATTTGAGGTGCTCTTACAAAGTTCTAGTTGTGAAATATCAATAAAATAATTGCCTAATTCCAAACCGCGTACTGTTCTAATTAATTCTGTATGAGACATTTTTCCAGCTTCAAAGATTGCTTTACTTGTATTGCATAACAAACTGATGGTATAATTAGGAATAAATTTGTCATTTTTATACGTAATTCCTTTTTATTATGTGTTTGGAAGCAAAGCACAAGCATGATTAAAGCCCCCTTTAAAAGGTTTTATTAATTATTATGATTATTATGGATAATAAGCATCCATATGGTACAGAAATGTGCCCGGACATGAGGCACAAAGCCACAGAGGATGGTGGGCCCAGGGAAGGGTTCCAGGTTCTGGTTTCTTTACTGTCTGCAGTTCGCTACCTATCTTTTCGCTCTTATAATGTAGGGGGAGGGAGGAGGGAGAGGATTCCTCTTTGAGTCTCCTCCTAGCTCAGGCTCCCTCCTCCATAGATAATCAAAAAAGCCAGCCCTATGTCTTCAACACCCTTCTGCTCTTCACTCAGGTCAAAGCTCAGGCAATCCTCAAAATTCAGCTCTGAGATAGCTTAGCAAGGAATTTTCTCTGGCTGCCACTCTGGGCTGGGGGATTTCCTAAGTTAGCACGTCTGTCCCGGTCATGGGCATTGAGTTTCTTAAGGGTGAGAACTGTGTTTCTTTTAGCTTTTGTTTTTCTTCCATCCCCAACACAGAGCCAGTCGTAGCAGGCATTCAAGAACATTTACCGAATAGATGGATCAATAAATGATAGAATAAATGAAAAATAAATATCCATCATTCTCATTAATATGCATTGCCTACACCCAATGGATTGGTCTCTGCTAATGAATATGGATAGGGAGAAGCTGGTGTCCATCTGGTTGACCTGACTAGTAACAGGGGCAGCTACTGCCCAAAACTCTCTTCTCTATAGTGCCTGAACTAGCCCCATTTGAGATTCCTAAAATATGTTCACCAGTATTCTCTCCTTAAACATTTACTGTGAAGTTGCAGTTTCAGAGGCCATCAAAGCTCCTAGGCCATTTCCTTCAAGTGTCTAACTTTCCATATGAGAACTTCAGAGCTCAGATGATGATGATGATCGAGCCCACCCACATCCCACTGAGTTTGGAGCACCAGAAAGGAGCTCTTCCTGGTGAATTGTCAATTGTCAAGTCATTTCTTTTTTCTGGAGACTGAAGAAGACATAGTTCCCAGCTTGCAGGATGACTCAGAGAGAGGCAACATCAGGAAAGGACAGAGGCCCATCTCTGGAGGGAAGTGTTGACACAGCAGGCCCTCTTCTATGGGACCCCTGTGTTCTGGACTATACTTTAGGCTCTCAAGCATTTCTTGGCATTAGTGGGGTCATAAGACTGTCAAGGATGTCGGTCCACTCATTCCCCAAGGCCATTCCTCTGCCCCTTTCTCTTCCTACCCACCTCCCTCACCCTCTTTCCACCCCTCAGCTAAAGGACAGGCGTGACTTCAGAAATGGCTGACATCATCCGCACAGATGATGGTCCCCATGGAAACCACTTAAAAGTGAACACAAAGCAGAAGCCATATGTCTTGTTTTTGGTCCACAGTCTGGTTTTCTAAGCTCACCCTGCCTGACTTCCTTTACTCCAGCCCTCATTGATTCACATGTCTGTCCCAGTGTACATTGGGAATATGGGTCATTTTCGGAAAGGACCTTAGACTGACCTATGTGAATGGAGACATCTCCTGACAAATTGGAAAGTCCTTTCCCACAACTCCAAGAACTAGACCTGAAAGCAGATTGGCTGCTCTGGTTGCCAGTTGGTGCAAAACCATCCCCCAGTCAATGGGGAAAGTGGCAGCCTCAGGAAGAGGAGCCAGAACAGAACAGTTCTCTGCACCCCGCCTGGTCTCGCAACTGTCCTCAGGAATCATTGGAAGACACACATGGATATTAGCAGTGAATGCTTGCTTGCTTTCAGTCAGTTTATCTATAAGTTTCTTCATGATCATTCATTACCAAGACTTTTCATGATCCCCAACAGATCAGTTTCCCTAATTCCTTTCCCTTCCCTAAGTCCTACAAATATCTAGTCCAGAGGATGCATCAAATTCTGAAAGAAAACCAGTAGGAGCTTCTCTCTGGGTGACGTCAGGTCTGGATGAGGGATTGAGTTCTAGATATGGCTGATGGTGCCTAGAACACACCCAAACACCACAGGCCATGCAAAGCAGAGCTGGGTGTAAGCCTAGCGTGAGGGAGACCACAAAAGGGAGCAGGGAGAACTCCACGTTGGAGCAGTCGGACAGGACAGGCCGCCGCAGGGCATGGACGTAGAGTGTCCTGGGGCAGGGAGGACACTGCAGCACTGGCTCAGAGGGGACATCTCAGAGAGGACGGTTTGAACAGCACCCCACGAGGGAGGAGAATGCAGCAGGGGCGGCTTCACGATGTCCACGTGCATTGTTTTCGTTGTGCTTTGAGAGTGGTTGGTTAGAGCCACCCTCGGGATCTCCCTGCCCAGGAATGTGGAAAATGTAAAAGGGCAGGTGGTTTGATGGGTAAGGCAGAGGCTGGTAAAGTGCTAAGAATATTTGTGGGGCATAGAGGTGTTCTATTTCTAGCAGGTGAGGGGACAATTTTCTCTAATAGAACTTGAACTCAATTTCATTCTTTCTCTGACCTTCTCCATGCCAAAAGGCTGTATGCTACTAAAGAAAAAAACAGTGGCAAGCATTTCCTTTCAGAGCCTGAGCCTGCTAGGCCACCCTGCATTTTACGTACTTGAGAGAACTGAGTGCTTTGGAACCATGGTTGGAGGGCTGGAGGGGCTGGGGCCTTTGTCATCTCCTAGGAATTCAACACTGTCATGTCCAGTTTCCAACACAGCTTAATTCCCACCATTCATGCACCTGTCCTGGTCCTCTAGCCTATCCTGGTCACCCCTACCAAACACTTACACCCAACCTAGACTGTTACTCCTCAAGGAGTGGAGGATGCCACGGAGCACCCCTCCATTTGTTTACTCCCCAGCATTTACTGAGCACCCACTCTAGGCAAGGCTTTATTCCAGGCACTAGACTTAGAGAGATGGATAAAATACAGCCCCTGACTTTGAGAGCTCTTAGCCTAGTGAGAGAATCAGACCCATGGACTTGTGATAATCATGCAGTAAACGTGCTACAAAAGTGCAAGCCAAGTTCGTTCTACGAGGCCACGGAGAAGGACAGACTCCGAGGGCATGGCAGTGGGATTGCACCACAGCTGCTCAGTAAATATTTGTTGATTAATTTGGAGAGGAGTACACTTCTTTAGGGATTACAGAACAAAATGTCCTCATTAGCTGATGATGAGAGAAAAGCTTTCCTTATAGTCAGCAAGCTCATGGGAGCAGGCAAATAATAATCTGTGCATTAATGATAACAAAAGGGAGGAACCCTGGCAGAAGCAAAAGGCTCCCATGCATCTTGAATACCAGATAAGCCCATTTCGTTTCTGTGCCTGCAGTGCCCTGTTTTGCCATGGGGCACCCCCCAGCCTGTCTTTCTCCCCAGTCCAGGGAGCTGCACTGGACCGAGAAGGCCACCTTCCACAACCCAGCCACAGGAGTCACCACAGGCTTGGGACAGCCATCGACAGCCACAGATGTGCAGCCCTTGCTTCAAATGCTGACCTGCCAAGAGGTGGTAGTCTCTCTGTATGGCCTGGGCTTTGCCTGCACACTTTATCTATTCCACAGCATATGCTGGCTCAGCAAATTAAGGCAGCTCCACTTTTCCATGTTCATTTTAGTCCTCCCTTAACTCTCATAAGTTGCATTTTGCAGTGATCTGTCCCTTATGGTTTATAAGGGAAGCAGCTGTGATTTTTCATCCTTTGAACTCTTGAGCCAAATAGTTTAGCACTGCCCACTAATGACCCTTTTCCCATGAATTAAGTGACCCCAAATGCGGTCATTTGTAACAAGCAGCTTCTGCAAGGCTGGGAGTGTTTTTATTCTTCTCGCCCCACTTCCTAGCATCATGGTGCTTGTATGTCCTCAATCTGTCCACAAATCAATGCTCAGGTCTAAGAAAACACTGAGGAGAAAACAAGTGCAGGAGCTTTGCTCCTAAGAGGTAAGACCTAATCAACATGACTTGAGGACTACTGAGGACTTAGACCTTCAGATGAGAGTTCCATCTCTGATAACGGGCTTTTGTTCTCTTTCTCCCTCAACTTCACAATCTTTATGACTATCCTTCCTTCTTCTGGGTTAGCAATAGTGACCCAGGCATGGTAGCTGTCCATACTAAACAGGAAATGACAGAAGTAGGTCCTGTCAAGCAATCAATCAAAAGAAAGAACTTGTATTCTAATTTCTATGTATGCTAAAACAACAGCAGTAGTAAAAACTCATTGAGGTATTAAAACAATTAATTTCTAGATTGAGCAATACCCTATTGTAAAACACTATTTTACTATCTGCCAATTGCAAAAAAAAAAAAAAGTTTAAATCAATATTCATAGCTAAAAACAAACTGTCAAACTGTTAATTTTTGAAAGTGTACAGTTCAAGAGCAACATCTTTGGCTTCTCAAAGTCCATGCTTGGTTTGTTTATAACACTGCATTGTAAATAGTTGGTCACTCTGGAGTTTTCCCTCTGGAAATTTAAGTATCTCATGAAAAGGTATTCCTTAAAGGGGTTTCAACTCTTATTTCAGCAAAAGAGGGAAATTAATTGAAAGGACTTAGAATATTAGGAGATAACAAGGTTTGGGCAGATTTAGACCTAGATAGAGAACTATTTTACCTATAACTTCAGCTGGGCTTGAAATTTAATTCTGAACAGAAATTTTGGTCATTAGCTAAGAAACTGAGCTTAAAAAGAAAGCCAAATGCAACAGGGGTGTTGGAAACATGGGAAATTTTTGCTGAGAGAAATACAAACATGAATTAAGGGAAAAAGAAAAATTGATGTGGCAAAGGATAATACGAGCTCTGTAAGATGAAGACAGGCTGGTCTCTCTGTTTTTGTGCCTGGTATTCTACCATGGGTGAGATCAAAGGGCATCCTGAGAGCTGGAGGCGGGTGCTGCTGCTAAGATGGGCTCAGGGACAGGGTCATTTTTCATCAGAGAGGGGGAGCTGACCCCGACAACCTTGGGGAGCAGCAAAAACCTCAAGCTCCAAATACTTTTGGCCAAGAATAGCAACTGCAGAAGAATAGGCTCTGAGAAGAGGCGATAGGATTTGCTTTTGGCAAGCAATTAAGAGTGTAGAACTTAGTTCTAGCCCATTATGTTCTTTCTCAGAAAAGATCATTTTAGGAGGCAGGTTTTCATCTCAGTGTGCAAATTATGCACCTGGATTTTAGAAGAAAATTCCAGAATCTTGGCTTCAAACGGCCCTAATGAATGCAGGGATCAGTTAGAACAACGGCAGGAGATTTATATTTACTATCTCCCAACATTACCTGAAGCCAGCGCTGTTGACATGCGTTTCTCCTACCCCACATGCAACTCCCCTGTGCCAGGGAGTGATCTCTGGAGCTCAAATGGGGCAGAGGCTCACAAGGACCAAAGATGCAGGGGAAAGTCGTGATGACACCAGACTGGCACATCTCTGTTGCCCACTGGTTTCACCCTGGCATACAATCGACTGTTCTGGGGTAGAGATAGGGCAATCTCACTGTTGTTTATCCAGAGGCTGTGATGGACTTTGGGAAAAAAATTCAAACCTGTGTAAACATTTTCTTCATCTAAGAAGTTCCTTATATGTAACTAGCCCTACCTTCACTCTGTGAGGCTGATGCATATGGCTGCTCACAGTGTCAGCTGTCCATCTGTCCAAAGACCAACTTTGGCCATCTGTCCAAAGACCAACGGCAACTGGACTCAGAAGTGCTGGACTTGAACTCCACACAGCCCAAGGCCCAGAGCGGAGATTCTGTCAAGCAGGTATAGATATTTCCAGGTACACCCAGCTCCTCAGATAATCGTCGCTCTCTACTGCAGCCCTTCTCATCTAGGGCGATGTTTTCCCCCAAACTCCCTGTTTCGGTTTGCTAAAGCTGCCAGAATGCAATATACTAGAAATGGACTGGATTTTAACAATGGGGATTTATTAGGTTACAAGTTACTATACTAAGGCCGTGAAAAACAACCAAATTCAAGCATTGACAAGAGGGCACCTACTCTGAGGAAAGGCCACTGGCATCCAGGGTTTCTCCGTCACGTGGGAAGGGGCATGGCAGCGTCTGCTGGTCCTTCTCTCCTGGGCTCTGGTTTCAATGGCTTCCTCTCTCAGCTCCTGTGGGTCATGTGGGTCCTTTCTTCACATCTCCGGGGTCTTTCCCTCTAAGCTCTCTGGGCTTTTACTGTCTTTTATCCTCTCACAAAGGTCTCCAGTAAATGATTTAAGATCCACCTTGAATGGCTGAGTCATGTCTCAGTTGAAATAGCCTAACCAAAAGGTCCCACCCCCACAGGAATGGATTTAAAGAACATGGTCTTTTCTGGGGCACTCAATAGACTGAAACCAGCATACTCCCCTACCCTGGGGACATTTAAAATGTTGAGAGACATTTTTGGTTTTCACAACTGAAGGGTTTCCAGTGGGTAGAACAGGGATGCTGCTACACATTCTACAAGGCAGAGGACAGCTCTGACAACAGAGAATTATCAAGCCCAAAATAGCTATAGTGATGAGAGATTCTGGCCCTAGTGTATCTAGAATTAATACTGCAGAGCTGAAAAGATTTTCAAGGTGTGCCCAGGAGGCATGACTCTCCACATTGCCTGATGTACCCAGTGTGGCAGGGTTTTATCTGCTTCTCGGTCCCTTCATGGACACACTGCCCTTACAGCAATGTTCTCTATTTCACCCTTCATTCTATGCTTGTCCAACTTCCCATAAAACCCTTGACGGGACAGGGGGACCAGTTACATGGTAGAACTGAGATGAGGGCTTGCATTTTAAGTGTTAAAGCTTCTGCTTTGAATATGGTCAATAATTCAGCAACAGGGCTCCACTCTAAAGCCTTCAGATAATGTACGGACAGATTCTGCCAGTGGCATCTTCATTCACTTCTCTGGCCTCCTTCTAATCAGTGCAGATGCCTCATCTCTAAAATACATCATGCTTCACCTATGAAGCCCTTTCTCTTGACTTGGTACAAATCATTAGACCTTTATATCCTGACAGGGTCAATGTCCATCACCCACCTTTGTGATGTGTTTTATACCCTGTTTCTGCAGGGAAGCCCCCCGCTGCCTGCTCCAGTTCTGAGCAACGCAATGCTGACTGTGATGTACCTCCCCAAGCCCCCAACTGGTGTTGGCTGGGTTAACGGGCACTCGTTAAGGGAATGGGGCATGTACTTAGAAAAGTAAAACACTTCCTGTATTAATGTTTTTATTATCATTAGCTCCAGTGCTTACCATGTGAGGAGCATTGCACTAAGGATGCTAGTCACCCCATCTCAATTTACCAGGGAATATACTATCCTTATTCCCATTTTACATAACAGTAAACTGAGCCCAGAGAATTTAAATCAATCACTCAGGATCATACAGCCTTTGAAATCCCAGACCTATAGTTAGAACCCCTGTTTGTGTGGCTCCAGCAACCCATGCTCCTAACCAGTCCATTGCACGGCCTCCTGCAGGGCGTCTGCAGGCCTGGCAAGGCACAAGCACAGGAATTTGGAGGAGAAAAGCCTCCGGGAGCCAAGCTAGGCTAATGAGGCTTTGGGGACTCAGCATCCTCAGGCTCCAAGCAGAATCCCAGGGCTGCCGGGAGCGGGGGTTCCACAGGCAGCCCAATCCCCCCGTGCCCCCTCCCCACTGCCCCCCCCCCACCGTCCCGACCCCCCTCACTGGGCCTGACCGAGGCTCCACATTCTCATGAATGGTAACAAGGCCCAATCAGGGACAGAGGCCTTAGATCTTAATTGAGCTATCCTTGAAAGGACTGCTTTTCTCGGAGTCAAGGTCAAGCTCTCCCAGCTAAAGCAGCTATTTCACATGTGCAGCAGGGGTGATGGGCACTGGACACACATTGGGGACGAGTGGCATACGGCGGGAGGGACAGGGGGCGATACACAGACAGCAATCGCCGAAGTATACACCATGGACATTCCCACTGATAATTGGTTTAAATTATTAAAGCACACAAGAGGTTATTAACCAGAGAGAGGATAAATTACTTTTTTTTTTTGCTGAGCATGACTTTTCAAAGTCTCCCAAACTTCCACTTAAAAAAAAAATTGCATTAAAGTCATTAGGAAAAAAAAATTATTTTAAAAACTACCTCCAGAGTGGGTGGAAGAGAAGAGTGCGGACGCTTGGTGAATGTGAAATCGCATTACCTGCCACAACAGTATACACTGCGCAATGGTGCTGACATGAGGCCAACACTGTTCAGTGGACAGCTGTAACTGGCTGAGCCCAAAGGGTCGTGGTGCAGGCCCCTGGGACTGAAAGAATCCCCGAATGATTGGGACCAGTAGCTGAGAACATAGCCTCAGAACTTCTGGAAAATTCAGCGGTGAACAGTGGCCTCAGGACGGGAGGGCACATTTGCAGAAGACACTGCGGGAGAGACGATTTCTGCAGTATCTGGACATGGTGGCAGGGGCAGATGGCCAAGGGGACATGAACAGGGTCCCGGCAGGAGGAAACTGAGTGGCCTGCACCTGCCTTCTCGTTCTCTCAGTTCTGACTTCCATCCTGTCCTCTGAGCCCTTCCTGACTTCTCAGCAAATAGGGCTGATGAGCCTGTTCTAATCTAATGCTGCTCCAATCTTCTGGGGATCTGAATTAGCATTTTTAGGATGTACTGCTCCGGCAAGAGACCCTATATCTAGTAAGACCAATTATCTCCTCGGATTCCTAGTTCTATCTTTATTCATTAACTCCCATTTCCTCCCTCAGAAATGAGCTCATCTGGGCTGCCCGCCTTTTCTTTGAGTGACTTTTCCTCCTTGTGACCTAAATCCAGGATCACTTTGTTCCACCTCCCTCTAGACCTTCTCTTGCCCTGTGGTTTTGAGGTTTTTTTTCCTCTTTCTCTTTCATTTTTCTTTTTTCTCTTTTTGTCAGTGGTGCTCCTACCGAAAGAATGGAGACGCTGAGCAGCACAGCCATCCCTTGCCATGCTGCCCAGGCCACACTCTGCCGTGTCTGCCCTGCCAGGGTGACACGAATGCCACGAGTGGAGCTGCTCCATCAAAGGGCACATGATTCCTCCTCAAGCAAGACGGCCTGAAACAGCACACCTAGTGTACACACACACACACACACACACACACACACACACACACACACAAGGGCGGGGCCCACCGCCTCCCTTTCTGGGGAGCGCTTTTCTTTTGGTAACTGCCCCCCCCCAGGCCAACCCTACTCACTCTCACTCAGGGTGGGACCCGAGCCAGGTCAACAGGAATTTCCCCAGAATCAGAACTCTGCTCAAATTGGAATCAGGAACGCTTCTTCCACTCCAGAGACAGACTCACCGCACGTGGACGAAGCAGAGATGACGATGGTGGCAGCCGGACAGGGGACAGTGAGGCAGAGAGGGAGAGTGTGGGAGTGTTTGAGCTGTGGGTCCTGTGTGCCCCCCGCCTCCCCGTGGTTCCCCTGCCTTAAACTGAGGGCCTCCCAACGAATCCACTTCTATCTAGGCTCAGCTTGTCCCCTTGCTGTTGCTTGTTTCCAAAGGATTGCTACATAATGTAGAATGTTCTTGCATGAGATATACCAGTCTATTAACAGTGCTTACCTCTGGATTTCTTTAAACCTTTTTTTTATCTGCATCTACCATTGTTTCATCAATATGTATATAAAGTTGTAAATGTGTATTCCTTTTGGCTATAAAGATTGGTCTACCTGTTTTACTAAAGCAGCAATTATATAAAAAGAAAAACACTCTATTGTGGGGAAATTCAGGAGATATGAGTGGAGATCACAACACAGTCAGAATTGATGTTTATCCTGCGACACTTACTGAGTGCATGGCATGGCCGGGTGCTGGGGGCACAAGAGAGAAGATCCAGACACGGAGGTCCTGCAGCTCAGGCACTGGTGGGATGGAGACACTTCAGCAATCACCCAGATGGATACAAAGTTGTGACAAGCACTACAAAGAGAAGAGGCTTGGAAACAAGGCACTCTGACCCAGTTAGGAATGCCAGGGATGCATCCTGAAGAAAATGAGGCCCAAATGGAGATCTGAGTTCTGGGAGATAAGCAGGAGCTAACCGAGGAGGAGAGGAAGGCAGAGCAGTCCAGGGAGAGGAGACCACATGCCAAAGGCTCCAGGTCACCCAAAGGAAGCACGGGGCGCCTGAGACATTGAAGAAGGTCAGTGTTGGTGAAGTGGAAAGAGCGAGGGGACCCTGAGGAGAGGAGACTGGAGAGACTGATGGTGCCCAGCTTTGTGAGACCTGGGGGCCAAGTCAGAGAGTTCCGTCTACTTTTCTCAGAGCAATGGTGGGCCACCGGGCCATGGAAAGGCTCAAGTGCCCATGCACAGAGTGTCTATGTGTATGTGTGTTTGGGATGGTGGGGGCTGTTCTAGTTTACTAGCTGCCAGAATGCAACATACCAGAGACGGATTGGCTTTCAATAAAAGGGGATTTATTTAGTTAACGTATAGTTCTTCAGAGGAAAGGCAGCTAGCTTTCCACTGAGGTTCTTTCTTACGTGGGAAGGCACAGGATGGTCTCTGCTGGCCTTCTCTCCAGGCCTCTGGGTTCCAACAACTTTCCCCAGGGTGATTCCTTGCTGTATCTCCAAAAGCCTGGGCTGAGCTGCGAGTGCTGAGATGAGGTATGCTGAGCTGCTTGGGCTGTGCTACGTTGAGCTCTCTCACTTAAGCACCAGCCAATTAAGTCAAACATCATTCATTGCAGCAGGCACACCTCGTAGCTAACTGCAGATGTGATCAGCAACAGATGAGGTTCACATGCCATTGGCTCATGTCCACAGCAGTAGAACTCAGCACCTTCACCTGGCCAAGGTGGCATCTGAACCTAATTACCACATGTGCACCCCTTGTCAACTTGGCAACTACACGCACTACCTTAAGCAATATTAAAGTGCAAAAAATTCTCTTCTAGCTGTGGAACTATGAATCTCAAAAAAAGTTATCTGGTGCCAATATGCAAAGGACAGACAGTCACAGGATCCACAGAGAGAAATTGGAAGGAAAACCTGCAGGGCAAACACTATTGGATTTCAAAGTCTGAAAGTCATTTATCCTTTGGCTTTTGAAAGTGACAGTCCCACCCTTTCCAAAGGCGTATGCAGTGGCCCGCCTCTTTCTGAATCAACTTCCGGAGACATTGAGGAGACCACCTTTTCCTTGGCTCCACCCTCTCCAGGCATCAGGGCCACACCTGGGCTGACTGCCATTTCCGGGGCAAACACTCAACCCCTCCATGTGGCGGCAGCCAGGCTCTTCCCAGTCCCCAAGGAGCGTGCTGTACGTTTTCCAAGGCCTGAGACGGCACAACTCTTCTACTGCAACAAGATGGGAGACTCATCCTCTCCATGTATAGGGGTGGGTCCACCCTCTTGGCCGAGGTTTCTTGGCTTCGGACCCCAGTTTCCATGGTTCTCACTCTGCAATCTCCAATTTGTCCCTTTTGCGTCCCCCTTTGTCCAGATTGGCAGTGGTTTCATTACACCAGCAGTCTCTTAAAGCACTTCAGGACTTCTCCATCATTCTCTTCACAGTTCCTCCAAAATCTTCCCCTTATCAATCCCAAAAAAACTGGTCCAACACGTCTGGTGTTTGCAAAATGCAGCAGCAGCACTCCACTTTCTCTGGTACCAAATCTGTTCTAGTTTGCTAGCTGCCAGAATGCAATATACCAGAATCAGAATGGGTTTTAAAAAGGGGAATTTAATAACTTGCTAGTTTACAGTTCTAAAGCTGAGAAAATGTCCAATTAAAACAAGTCTATAGAAATGCCCAATCAAAGGTATCCAGGGAAAGATACCTTGGTTCAAGAAGGCCGATGATGTTCAGGGTTTCTCTCTCATCTGGAAAGGCACATGGTGAACACAGTCACAGTTTCTCTCTCAGCTGGAAGGGCACATGGCGAGCACAGTGTCATCTGCTAGCTTTCTCTCCTGGCTTCCTGTTTCATGAAGCTCCCCAGGAGGAGTTTTCCTTCTTCATCTCCAAAGGCTGCGGGCTTGTGTGCTCTCTGCTTCTCGAGGCTATGTTGTTCTCTGCTCTCTCTGAACCTCTCATTCTCCAAAATGTTTCCTCTTTTATAGGACTCCAGTAAACCAATCAAGAGCCACTCAAATGGGTGGAGACATGCCTCCCCTAATCCAGCCTAACATCCACTCTTGATTGGGTTATATCTCCAGGGAGATGATCTAATTACATACAGTATTGAATAGCGATTATTCTGCCTTTACGAAATAGGATTTTGATTAAAATATGGCTTTTCAATGGTACATACATCCTTTCAAACCAGCACAGAGGCGAAACATGATCAGATTTGCATTTTGCGGACATCACAGTGACTGTGCTCTGGGGAGCAGCTTTGAGATGATCCAAAGCAGATGTGGCTAAACTAGTTAGAAAGGTCGCTGGAATGGGGTCATGAGCCCAGAGGTAGAGGATGGTAGCTTATCTGAGGATGGTGCAGTGGAAGCGGGGAGCAGTGGGAGAGATGTTCACTAGTGGACTCACAGCTCTGTTTTCAGGAGACATAATTCCTATCACGGGTAAGGAATTCCTTTATCACAGACAAAGGAACTTAAATGCATATAAATGGGACATGGTCAGATATAATTGAGCTAAAATTTTTTGAGTCTCATTTCTATCAGATATAGTTAGAGATATTTTTACAGGAGAGGCAGGACCTGAGCTCGGTGCTAATGAAAGGGTCAGGTTCTATGAGAAAGGAGGGCATTCCTATGAGCTTTAGCAAGAAACAGGAAGCAAACAAAAATTGGGTGATTTGTGGAGATTCGACTAAGGGACTATTTACAAAATGTATGCAGAGTGCATAGAATTTCTAGGAGTAGTAAAGTACCCCCATCTAATAAGCACCCTTAGGCTTGAAGGAATGAAGGAGGGAATGTCTACGGGAACTCAGAGAGAGAGTTGTGTTGAGAAAAGTACCTGACGAGAATAGAGACATTACAGCAAAGGATGCAGCCAGCCCACGCTGACCTTGCAGGGAGAGGGATCAGGAGAGCACATGCTCTGATGGCACCTTCCTTTCTCCCTTCAGACCTCTGACCCATGCTCTTCATTGGTCCAACTCAATCAAAGCCAGGGGGAAAGAGAGCCCTTTAATGAAGTGCATGCAGGTCAGTCTCCCAGGGTACCAAAGCAAGGTAAAGAAAGATGGAGAGAGTGGATCTACAAGGGAAAACAAAAGAAGACCCAGCTCAAAAACATCCAACCACCATGAAACAGACCCAACTAATAGACATTTACTAATTATGTACAGTGTGCCAGAAATGGCACCAGGAAACTTGGTGGACACTGAGGGAAGTACAAGCCTATAATGAGTTCAGAGTCTAACAAGAGGAAGACTATAGGGGCATCAGACATGCTAAATAAAAATGCAAGTGATAAATTACAGAACAGGAGAGCAATACAAGGCTTCAGGTGGCAATACGTGAGCAATTACCAGAGATGTATACAGTTAAAATACACTCCTGGATGTCAGAAATGAGGAGACCTTGAGGCCTGGAATGACCATAAACACCTTCCTAAAGGAGTGGGCATGAGGTAAGTCTTGCAGAGAAAAAAAATTTGATGGATTGAGAGCAAGGAGAAAGTATAGCATTGTAGGCTGGGAAAAGGTAGAGCAGGAGAAAATTAAGGTGTGTTTGAGAAATGTAGACTACCCAGTTATTACAAAGTCCATGTAAGGAAGCAGAAATCAATTGAGCTAAAAAATGTTATTTTATTCATTATCCCATTTCTAAATGTGAGTACCTAGTATGTGTGAGGAATAGAACAGTGAATGTGACAGACAAGGACCCAGCTGTCCTGGAGGCGGACAGAATGTGCACGCATGTATGTGTGAGGTCAACACCAGACAGCTTCATTCTTATGGAGAGAATTAATATTGGAATGATGTACCGGAGAATGGCTGGAGGCCACTACGTAGGGTGTTGAAGGAAGACTTCAAGGGATCTTTGAGCTCGACTGAGACCTAAATGAAAAGAATGATTCTTGTTGTCTAATATGATCAAGTAGGAGACCATTTCAGATAGAGGGAGCCATGGGTCTCCACTTGAACAACATGCTTGAGGAAATAAATGAAGACCAGGCTGGCCAGAGCAAAGTGAGTGAAGATTTATGAAAGATGCCAGACCAGCTTATACTGGCTGATGAGACCCAATGATTACATTTTCAGAAGTCTTATGAGTCAGTTGACATCACTTTGGTATCTTGGAGTTGGCCATAGGAATTGGCAAACACTATAAATCAGGGCTTCCCCCACCTCTTCAGAGAACTTGTTGTTAAACATTTGTGCAGCACACCATAGGGTTGATAAGAGAGGAAGCTGGAGAGGTAACCAGGGGCCTATGATGTAAGGCTTTGTAAGCCAGGGAAAGGAATTTCTGTTTTAATTTTAAGTGGCATAGAAAGCCATTAGAGGGTCTTCAGTAGGAAACCGACATACTGTGATTTACATATCTAAAAAGTAATTCTGTCTATGATGTGGAAAAGTCTTTGTAAGTGGGTAAAATCGGAAATAGGGAAATCAGTTAAGTGGCTACTGTACTAGTCCAGAAATGGCAGTGATTGTAACTAGGGTGTAATAATGAAGATGAATAAATTACGACATGATTTAGAAGAAGAACCTTTAGTTTTTGCTCAGGGATTGGATGTAAGAATTATGGGGAAAATGTGGGCAATGTTAGCTCAGGGGCAGAATTCTTGCCTACCATGTTGGAGAGCCAGATTCGATTCCTGGAGTCTGCCCAGGCCAAAAAAAAAAAAAGAATTCAGGGAAAATGTGAAACTAAGGAACAGGAAGATGTGGCTTGAGAAATCAGGTAGACAGTGATGCCATCAACTGAGATATAGAAGGCTGGCGTAAGAGTCCAGCTGGGATGGGAAATGAAGAAAAATATACTGACACTGTTAAGTCTGCGGTCCTTATAAGACATTCTTTTGGAAATGTCAGATAGAGAGTAGAATTTTCATCTCTGGACTGTTGATAGAGATAGAAGATCTGGAGGTATACTTTGAGGGTCATTGGCATAAATATAGCATTTAAAACCACGGCTCGACAAATAGAGTCGAGAGGCTTCTCTGGAGGTTGCTCTTACACAAGCTTCAGGTAGACCTTGCTACCTGTCATAACCTGTCAACCCCCAGCCAGGACCATTCCAGCCAATCCTAAAGAACACTTAGGGCAGATATATAAGATTCCACAAGGGTTCCAGGGACTAGAGTAATTTTCCAGAAACCTACAACCTCCAGGTGGGTATGTGGTCCAGATAAGTCCTGAAACCTAGCCCAGCCTCTCCAGGATATCAGATAGTTCCATCTCCCTACCCCACATTAGTGACAGACCCTTCCAATAGCAAACATTTAGAATTGCCGTAGCTCAAACAACCCGAAAGAGAACTATGGAAAGATCAAAGGTGATGGTGGAATTCTACCTAGAAGATAGGACTTAACAAATGAATATGAATGCTGAATCATTAAATTGGTATCTCTTTTAGTCTCCAGTATTTTAGAGCAGCTAGAAGTAAAAACCTAATATTGTGAAATTGTAACCCTTGTCAAACTCTGAAATATGTTCTACAACAAATTGCGGTGCTGTGCTTTGAAATTTATAGCTTTTTTGTATATATATTATTGTTCACAAAAAAAGAAGGAAAAAACATTGATTGTGATGATAAAAAAGTATTTAAGCCCTCTAGCCTCCTATATTCTGGAGCAGCTAGAAGGACAAATCTGAGAGGATCATATGGTAGCCCATGACAACTCTGGGATCTGTCCTGTAACCACTTGTTGAAGAGTGCTTTGAAAACTATTGCTTTTTTATTTCTTTGTTTTGTATATATGTTATACTATACAATAAAAAAAGTTAAAACAAAACAAAACAAAACAGGGCTTGAGTTAGAGCACCTAGGGAATGTGCGAAGAGAGAAAAAAGAAGGGGGCAGTACAGAGTCTTGAGAGATGGGTCAGAGGGAAAGGAGCCAGCAAAGCAGACTAAGGAGTGGCTCATTAGGTTGGAGGAAAACCAGATGAGTCTGGTGTAACGATTGCCTAGAGGAAAAAACAGCCCCAAGAAAATAGGGAGTCTCTTTCTTAAGTAGTACTGGGAGACCAAAAAAGGTAAGAGGAGAGAAGTCACCTGGACTGGTGACAAAGGGATCCCTGCTGCTCCTTAGGTAACAGAGTTAATAAGATGGTAGGGACTGAGTAAATTCAAGGGAGTATGCTCAGTGAAAAAGGATAAAAGATTACAAAAGGGTGGGGGAGTGACAATAGCTGGAGGTTTTGGCTGGATAATTGGAACATATTTATATATTGACAGGCACAATCATCCAGAAAAGGGAACATCAATGGGGAAAGGATAGAGAATTTCAGGGAAAAGTCCTTGAGAAGTTAAGAGGGGATGGGAGCTAGATCACCAGATTAAGAGGAGGGGTGGTCAATTCAAGAAATAGGTATTAAGTGTTCTCTATGTGTGAAGTTTCATTTGAGATCGATATCAAACTAAGAACCTTGAATATCAAATTTGGCTCTAGCGTCTCTTCTGCTTCTTCACCCTCAGCAGTTCAGAGAGCAAGTAGCTTGGAATTCACAAGTAGTTCATGATGTCTCTGAGTATTAAAGTTCTATTTTGTGAGTGCTGGACAGAAAGGCCCAAGGAGGACAGCTGGGAGCTGTTACACCAGTGAGGAGGCCAGACAGGAGAAACATGCTCAAGGGTTCCTCCCCAAGCATGGAGAGCTTCTCTTAATGGTATTTTTGTATGGTCTGGTCAACGCCAGCTTAATGAATGAACCTGGTTTCTAGTGCTAGCTCTGCCACTTAATATTAAAGTTGGATAAGTTACTAAGCTCCCTGATATCAGTTTCCCTGTCTATAAAATGGGGATAATTTATTTTGTCTAAGTCATAGGATCTTTATGAGAATTAAATGTGATGAGATCCACAGTTTATTTCCTGACCATTTCCTCCATGTCCTTTTTGAAGCGTGTGGATTTCTAACATCATATCAAAAATATTTTCCAACATTTATTTCCCCTAATTAACTTAAAGATGCTTGGGGACCGACATCCTATTTCGTTCATATTTCAAGTCCAAGTTCTGTCACAATTCCCGGAATATAGTAATACAACAAATATTTGTTGATTGAGACTAAAAACTTTAAACTTACTCTATTACTGTTAACAGTTATTTGAACATTTTATTTAATCATAGACTGCACTGAGGAGACATATATAACTAGCAAAAAATAGACAACTTCAATTACAGAACTTTTTTTCTTTTTTGAAATTTAACTTGGATTGACAGAGAATAAGGTTAGGGCCAGATGGATGTGGGAGTTGGGGAAGAGATAACTCCTTCTATATGTCACGAATCTCGATAATACAGTTTATTTTTGTTTTTTTACAAAAACTCATTGTACTTGTAGACACACTATTCTTGCATTCCCTTCTTCTTAGGGTATCTTCTACATACTCTGCCATTTAATCTCCTGCCCTTCTCTGAAAACATTTTCCATATCTGCACAGTGTGTGTCCCCAACCAGGCCAAGCCACTGCCAAGCTCCCCACCCCCCACAATCCCAGTGGCCCCTCCATGCTGACCACAAACTACTTCATGGTCTCTACCCTCCAAGGGTCCCTTCTGTCTTCTTGGCTTCTCCAAATTCTTCCCACCCTTTGACACACTCAATTCAAGTCGCCTCTACTAAGAAACCTTCTCCAAAGGAAAGAAAACTTTCCATTTGCTTAAATTATGGTTATTTAATGAATCAGTTATTTACCATTTATCAAATAACACCTGATTGGTTGTGCTTGTGTGAGTGTGTGTGCACCTGTGTGTATGAGAAATGGAGAGAAAGAATTTCCTATGTGTCTGCCAGCACTTGGCCTGGCAGCAGATGACAGATGTCCATCAGACAAGAACTTGGGTCTAGCATCTCTTCTGCTCCTCTACCCTCAGGAGTTGAGAGAGCAAGCCAGAGGAGTGAGCGCATTTGGGAAACTCCACTATAGGTGTGAATGGCACAGTTTTAATTGTCTGTAGCACATAAATGCTGCATCAACCACATCCTCCTAGGAAGTAGGTTATAGACTCTGTTCTCTTTTTGCAAAACACATATATATATATATATATCAGCATATTTTCTATCCATTTCTGAAAAATTTTCTAACACATACTGTTTTAGAAAGGGAACAGTTATTCTACCAGTGTGATCATTAAATTATATCTGAGAATGAAGGAAGAATCACCTGAAAAAGGAAAGCAGAGCAAGGGAGTTAAGTGGAAAGCTCACAAGACTGGAACCAAGCTTAAATCTGTGCACAGCTGGGTCATCTTGGGAGAGTCATTTTCCCTCCCCAGGCCCTCGATTTCTCAAAGTGTTTTGAGTGGATGATCATCAATGTCCTTTCAGCTCTATGAGCCCACGATTCTGAAGTCCTAAATAAAACCTGAGCTTTATCTCCACCCTTTGAACAATATTGCAGACCACACTCTTTGCTGATTTTTGTGCTTCCTGTAATATAACTGAAATACTGTGGGTGTCATATCTCTTTTGATTCCCCAAGCATGAGCTGAAATCATCAACTCTCTTCATTTAACCTTTCAACAAATAGCTCTGTTTGTTTCAGCCAGGGGCAGTATAAATGATTATCATGAAATGTCTTAATATAAAAAGGAACAGATAATATTCAAGCCTCTAAATTAGAAAATATCCGTGTGCCCATATGGCACCCAGAAATCAGTCTCTCATTAGCGACTAGCAGGAATAGAAATCACTTTGCCGTTGTCACATCCCTGCTGGAGGCAGAGCTGTCCTAATATGCCCCTCAGTGGTGTCCTGCTCAAGGGGTCCACATAGCACCTCGCAGTGTGCCCTGCACGGCCCAGGGGAGACGGGCTTCATTCATCACCAAGGCAGATGCCCTCCGGCGATTCTTCCTGTGCCCGCCTCAGCAACACAATTGGCTGCCTCTTCCTATTTGTCTCCTCGCTCCTACCGGTGGCATAATTTGGATATTTGTTTTACTAAAGGGTTTGCTTCACTCACTTGGTATTAGAATTAGGGATCAGGCATGATGTAATTACTCAGCCTAAAGCAGCTTCTTTTTCTCCAGTGCTGCCATCTCTAAGCAAGCAGCCAGATACTGCAGGGATCTGTGTTAGAGAAGAAAAGCCACTTGCAGCCTGACTGGAGCTCTCCATAGATGGAGAAAAGCCTATTAGACCCTTTATTTGCTGGTTTCTTGACAATAAAGGGTGGTTCTCCAGCTTCTCCCTGAATCACCACCCTCTTGAAGACAGGAATCAAGTCGATGGCTTTGCCATTAGTTCTGTGAAACTCAGTTTACATGTTGCACCACCGAGGGAGGTGACCATTGCCTGTGGTCTCAAAGCTCACATACTCTGACTTGATTGTGTTTCTTGATTAAGGTAGGACTGTATTTCAAGAAAGTCCAGTCAACTGCCTGTGGATGATTTCTACATCAGTGTCCTACACATGATTTTGGGACCCTATTCTTTAACTATTGCACCTAAAAATTGCGCGTTCAATGCTTACATGTAGAATTAAATTCCTTCTGTTGTTGCAAGTGCATACAGCATATTTTCTATTTCTGAAGAGTTTGCCATGTTTGCCAGCACCCGGTCTCCAGAATGTGCTTTTGTCCATCCAGCCCAAATAACTCCTAGTTAGCCTCTGAAGGTGTGGATGGTCACAGAGAAGCACTTTCAATTATTCCTTAAATATTTGATGAGCATGCACTGGGTTCTGTGGATAATTAGTGTTTGTCTTTCCAGAGATCCTAGTCCAACAAGAAAGCCTGATAAGTGAGCAGATACAATTCCTGTAAAATATACGGAATACTGCGAGGGACAAAGGACAGAGTAAAATGGAACCATGTAGAGGATCACGCATCCTAACTGGGCAAGCCAGCCCCAGGATGACCTTGTGTGACGAATTCCAAGCCGTGACTTGTGTTCAAGACTTCTTTTTGATATTTTTAGTGAGTCAATGCTGTCATTGAATTATATATATACACACACACATACTATAGTGTAGTATATAGGTAAGCTCAGCCCTGTTTAAAGTACTTAGTTATTAAAGTAAAGGACAAAATTCCTACTTCTCAGGAGCTTCCTGTCTACATGAGATGAAATTACATGGAAAACAGAAATATGGTATGAGATCTAGGAGGTCAGAGCCGAATGAACGGCATGTATTTTAAAGATTGTTGTTGTTTTTTGCCATAAAGAGGCATCAGGTTCCTTATGAAGGCTCATTAAAGCCAATCTATCAGCATCATTGTATATTTCCTGTGTGCCTTCCATGCTTCAGGCACTGAGGATGCAAAGTACAAGCAACTCAAGGCCTGCACTTAAGGGAAGGATTAAAGTATAAGGAGAAACAGAGAGAGACACAATCGGTTATGATGCAGCCTTCACAGCTGGACTTCCCAGATTCAAATCTGTGCTCTGCCACCGACTAACAATGTGCTCAGGGGCAAGTTTCTTAATCTCACTAAGTCTCTAGTTTCTCCTTTAAAATGGGGTTGATGGCTAGTACCCACCTTAAATGATAATTTTTCAATGCAAATGAGATGATTATTCAACATCCTTAATACAGTTGTTGTCTTATATTGAATATCAATAAAAGAGACTACTCTTTTGTTACAATGATGCACATAGTCTAATAGAAATCCTGACGTCATCTTCTAAGGCAGGGTAACGTCAGCCACCTGCATGACGACAAAATCTAGTGGAACGGATAAATCCTAGTCAAAGGATAGTGCTACTAAGAGGTATTGAGCCTCATAACTGAACCCTTATCATGACCAAGGAAGTAAATATAACTTAGAAAGAGGTTTTATTGTCTTAAATTCTGAATGTTTCTTCCTGTGTCAGTGGACCACAGACAATCTTAATCGAAGCTGCCCCGACCCTAAAAACACACAAGTAAATCAGGTGGATGCTGCGTCAGGGGCCAGCTGCTTGCCTGCATGCCTTCAGTCGTTGTCACTCTTGTTCTAGATGAGGGCTCTGTTCCACATTCCTACAAATGTATGATTAGCTACTGCCTTTTCCACATTCCAGAGTTGAGGGGCCTCTAAAGCCTTTTTAAATAAAGTTTTATCCATTCTTGATTTCCTATTACAGAAGCTGTAGGTTTACAGAAAAGTTCTGCAGAAAACAGAGAGATCCTATAAACGCTTCTGCTCACACCACAATTTTCCCACTGTTAACCCATTACATTAGTGTGGTAACTTTGTTACAATTGGTGAAACAACATGATTATAATTATATTATTAACTTTAGTGTACGGTTTACATATGGTTCACTGTTTTTTTTTCAAGTGTTTCTTCTAGTAACATACACAAAATTTCCCCTTATAACCACATTGAAATATATAATTCAGCGGTATTAATTACATGCACAACATTGCGGTACCAACACCACCATCCATTATCAAAACTTTACATCACCCCAAATAGGAATGCTATACCAATTAGGCATTCACTCTCTAATCCCTATCTTCCCCCCAGTATCTGAGAACCTGAAATCTAGTTTCTGACTCTAAAAAGTTGCTTATTCTGCTTATTTCAAATTTTAGTGAGATCACACAATAGCTGTCCTTTTGTGTCTGCCCCGTTTCACTCAACATCATGTATTCAAGGCTCATCAGTGTTACAGCATGTACCGGAACCTCATTCCCTCCTAAGGTTAAATAATAGTTTATTGTGTGCATGATGCACATATGCCATCTCATTTATGCATTCATCTGTTGATGAATACTTGGGTTTCCACCATCTTTTGAACCTTGTGAATAATGCTGCTATGAAAATCAGTATGAAACCAAGTTCCTGCTTTCAATAATTTTGCATATATACCTATAAGTGGGATTGCCAGATCACAGGATAATTCTACAGTTAACTTTCTGAGGAACCACGAAACCTTCCCACAGCAGCTGCACCACTTTACTTTCCCACCAACAATCAATGAGTGTGCCTGTTTCTTCACATCCTGTCCAACACTTCCTACTTTCCATTTAAAGTTGCCGTTCTACTGGGTATAAAACGCCATCTCATTGTGATTTTGACCTGTAGCTCTCTAAGGCCTAATGATATTGAGCATCTTTTAATATGCTTCTTGGACATTTTCATCTGTTCTTTGGAGAAATGTCTATTCAAGTCTTATGTCCATTTTTTAATTAGATTGCTTCTCATGTTACTGTTAAGTTGTAAGATTCCTTTCTATATTCTGGATTATAAATCTTTATCAGATATGAGCTTTCCAAATATTATCTCCCATTATGTAGCTCTCCTTTTTACTTTCATGATGAAGTACTTTGATGTACAGAAGTTTTTAATTTTGATGAAGCTCCATTTATCTACTTTTTCATTTATTGCTTGTGCTTTTGGTATAAAATAGTAGAAACCATTTTCTAACAAAAGTTTCTGGAGATGCTTCCCTATGTTTTCTTCTAGGTGTTTCATTATTTTTGGTTCTAATATTTAGGTCTTTGATAGATATTTGAATTGATTTGTAAATATGGTATAAGTAAAGGACCGCCTCAATTATTTGTTGTAGTGATATCTAGTTTTCAGAACTTCATTTTTTGAAGTGATGATTCTTTCCTCATTCAATGGGTTTGGCAAGTTTCTCAAAAATCAATTTGCAATAGATGTGAGGATCTATTTCTGAACTCTCAGTTTGATTCCATTGATCTCCATGTCTGACCTTTGGCCAGTACTAGGCTTTTTTTTTATTACCATAGCTTTGTAATATGCTTTTTAATGTAATTGCATTGAGATGTATTCACATCATACAATCCATCCAAAGTATACAATCAATGGTTCACAATATCATCACATAGTTGTGTAGTCATCATGATCATTTTAATTTTTTAATTTAAAAAAATTTTTAAACATAACAACATACAAACATGAACATTCTTGCCATATGATCATTCTATTCTTGGTATAAAATCAATAAATCACAATATGATCACATAGTTGTATATTCATCACCAAGATCATTTTTAGAACATTTGCATCACTCTAGAAAAAGAAATAAAAGAAAAAAGAAAACCCCAAGCAGTCCATACCCCTTATCCCTCCTGCTTATTGACCACTAGAATTGTAGCCTATCCCATTTTAAGACATACAACAGAGGTAGGATAACTAAGACAGTGTAGTATGGACAGATTATAAATATATGGAGCCCAATAAAACATCCAGAAGTAGATCCATACAAAAACAGACAAATGACTTTTTTTTTTTTTTGCAAAACAGTTATACAATCATTATCAAAGATCAGGGCTAATGGATTAAAGTTCAACAACTTCAGGTATTTCCTTCTGGTTATTCTAAAACACTAGACACTAAAAATAAATAGTTATATGAATATATATAACATATATATATTTGTTAAATCCAAATTTCTCAATTATACCTTCTTCCTTTCATTTGATCTTTCTCTCATTCTTCAGGAATATCTGCATAATGACCATTTTAACTTCTTTGTGCTGTAAAGTGCTGTTAACCTTATGGGGTAGAAGAATGAAACTGGCTGATGTTCTTGGAGAGACTGGTGCTTCTGGGTTTCAGAACTCATCTGGCCTAGGGTCAGTCTGGAGGCCTCAGGTTTCTGAATAGAATAAACTTACTACAGAAAACTTTTACAGGGACTTAGAGCCCAGTGCATTCTATGGGGTTTTGGGGAAAACTGTTGGTTGGGGGTTGGCATACTGAGATAGTTTGCAATAGCTGGCTAAAGCTTGCATAAGAGTAACCTCAAGAATGACCTGTCGACTCTGCTTGAAATTTCTTAGCACTGAAACTTTATTTTGTCCCATTTCTTGCCCCCCTTTTGATGGAGAAGACGTTCTTAATCCCACAATGCCAGGGCTAGTCTCATCCCTGGGAGTCATGTCCCATGTTGCCAGGGAGACTTACACCCCTGGGAGTTATGCCCCATATAGTGGGGACAATAGTGAGTTTATTTTCAGATTTGGCTTAAAGAGAGAGGCCACATCTGAGCAACAAAAGAGGCTCTCTGGGTGTGACTCTTAGGCATAATTACATGCAGGCTAAGCTTCACCATTGCAGAAATAAGTTTCACAAGGAAAAACTTCAAGATTGAAGCCTTAGTTTATTAAATTGGGAGTCCCTAATGCCTCAGAGAAAATCAGGAATTCCCTAGGTGGGAAAGCTTAATAGCTCCACATTTTTTCCCAGTCCCTCAAAGTGGCTTTGCAAATATGTTTTCATTTTCTGCCCAAAATGCTCTGTAATGTATCTGATTATTACATTAACCTGTACAGAATAAGAAGATTTCATTCTCTTTCCTATGTTCTATGTAATTAGGTTGCTTAAATAAACTGACCAGACAGCTTAAATTAAATAGTGGGCTACAGAAAAATTTAATTTTTGAATGAAATAAATATCTCTTCCTTTGGTCTCACATAGAAGTTGAAGTTTTAAAATACATACACTATCACCCCTTACCCTGTATGTCGATTTACCTTACTCCTAACCAGGTCCATTTCATTCATAGCTCTAATTGGAGTCTGATCTCTTTTTCAGCTTCTTCAACAGTTGCTGTAAGGAGTAATGCTGACTTTCAGAGCTGCAGACCTCTAATTCTGAGTCTCTCATGTCCCACAGTTACCCAGTGCAATAAGTTTTAATATGTGTGAAACTTCCAAATGCATTTTCCCTTTTCAAAATAGTTTGCTCTCCAGGGCCCCTAAATAGGGGTCATATAAATTTGATTACTTGCTTTTTCACTTCTGCAAAGAAGGCTGGTAGAATATTTATTAGGATAGTAATTAATCTATAAATTGCTTTGGGGAGAATTAGCATCTTAAAGATATTTAGTCTTTCAATCCATGAACACGGAATATCCATCCATTTATTTAGGTCTTCCTTGATTTATTTTGGAAGTGTTTTGCAGTTTTTCATGTATAAATCCTTTACATCCCTTATTAAATTTTTCCCTAAATATTTAATCTGTTACTTGCTATTGTAAATGGATTTTCGTCTTCATTTCTCCTTCAGATTGTTCATTATTAGTGTATAGAAACCCTACTGATCCTTATGTGTTGATCTTATACCCTGTCACTCTGCTGAATTTGTTTATTAGTTGTAGTAACTTTGTTGTAGATTTTTCAGGATTTTCTATATGCAGGAGCAAGCCAACTGCAAATAGGGAACATTTTATTTCTTCTTTTCCAATTTGAATATTTTTTACTTCTTTTTCTTGCTTAATTAATTACTCTGGCTAGTTCTTCCAGTACAATGTTAAATAATAGTTATAACAATGGGCATATATGTCTTGTTCCTGATCTTAGAAGGAAAGCTTTCAGTCTTTCCCTATTGAATATGATGGTAGTTTTGGGTCTTTCAAACATATTCATTAGTATGTTGAAGAATTTTCTATCTATTCTATATTTCTAAGTGTTTCTTATTTACAATTTTAATTAGAGAAACTGTAGGTTTACAGAAAAAAATCATGTAAAATGTAGCGCATTTCCATGTGTGCACACACACACACACACACATACAATTAATACTTTGCAGCAGTGTGGTAACCCCAGTAAAACTGTTGAAAGAATATTATAGTTGTAGTATTAACTATAACCCATAGTCTGGATTGGGGTGTATTGTTTTCTAATATACCACCCTATTGTTAACCTCTTACTCTAGTGCGTATATTTGTTATAGTTCATGAGAGAACATTTTTATAATTGTATTGTTAACTCTAGTACACTGCTCACAAAGAGGCTCACTATGTTGTAGAATTCTGTATTTTAACTTTTAATTCCTATTCTAGCAACATATATACAACCCCAAATTTCTTCTTTTAACCACCCTCACATACATAATTCAGTGTGGTAAATTGCACTCACAATGTTGTGCTACCATTACCCCTGCCCATTTCCAAAACTTTACAATCAACCCAAATAGAAATTCTGCACAAACTAAGCATTGACTCCCCATTCTCTACCCTGAACGCACCCCCCTGGTAACCTATATTCTAGATTCTATCTCTATAAGAATGATTACTCTAATATTTCATATCAGAGATATCATATAAAATTTGCCCCTTGGGTCTGGTTTACTTCACTCAACATAATGTGTTCAGTGATCATCTGTATTGTCACCTGAACCAGAACTTCATTGCTTAATAATTCTGGATAACATTCCACTGCATGTATACACCACATTTTGTTCATCTATTCATTGATTGATGGATACTTGGACTGCTTCCATCTTTTGGCAATTATGAATAATGCCACTATGAATACTGATCTGCAAGTATCTGTTCAAGTTCCTGCTTTTAATTCTTCTGGGTATATACTGAGTAGCAGGATTGCTGGGTCATATGCAAAGTGTATACCTAGCTTTCTAAGGAACTGCCAAACATCTTCCGCAGGGGCTGTGCCATTTCACATTGCCAGCAGCAATGAATGAGTGTTCCTATTTCTCCACATCCTCTCCAACACTTGTAATTTTGTTGTTTTTTTTTTTCAATAGTAGCCATTCTAGTTGTGTGAAATGGTATCTCATTGTAGTTTTGATTTGCATTTCCCTAACAGTGAATGATGTTGAGCATCTTTTCATGTGATATTAACTATTTGTATATCCTCCTTGGAGAAATGTCTATTCAAGTCTTTCACCTTTTATAAAACATTTGGGTTGTCTTTTTATCTTTGAATTGTAAGATTTCTTTATATATTCTGATATCAAATCCTTATCAGATCTCTTTTCACTTTCATGATAAAGTCCTTGGATGTGCAAAAGTTTCTATTTTTGAGGCGATTCCATTTATCTATTTTTCTCTTCTGTTATTTGTGCTTTAAGTAAAAAGTCTTCTAAGAAACCATTGCCTAACACAAGACCCTGAAGATGCTTCCCTACAGTTTCTTCTAGGGGCTTTATAATTCTCTTTCTTATGTTTTGGTCTTTGATCCATTTTGTACATGTTGTGAGATAGAGGTCCTCCTCCATGTTTTTTTCTTGTATGTTGGTTTATTTTGCATATAGATATCCAGTTCTCCCAGCACCATTTGTTAAGACAATATTCTTTCCCAGTTTAGTGGATTTGGCATCCTTATCAAAAACCAATCGGGTTGTAGCCTTGAGGGTCTATTTCAGAACTCTTAATTAGTTTCCATTAGTGTAAAAATAGAACTTTCACCATTTGCAGATGATATATAGAAAGTCCTGAAAAATCTACAACAAAGTTATTAGAGCTAATAAAAAATTCAGCAAAGTGGCAGAGTACAAGATAAACACACAAAAATCAGTAATGTTTCTATACACTAGTAAAAAGCAATCTGAGGAGGAAATCAAGAAAAAAATCACTTACAACAGCAACTAAAAGAATCAAATATCTAGGAAAAAAATAACCAATGATATAAAGGACTTACACTCAGAAAACCACAAAATGTGGCCAAAAGAAATCAAAGAAGATTTAAATAAATAGAAGGACATTTTATGTTCATGGATTAGAAGACTAAATATTGTTTCTACCCAAACTTATTTACAGATTCAAAGCAATCCCAATCAAAATTCCAAAAGCCTACTTCGCATCAATGAAAAGTCAATCATCAAAGTATTTGTAAGGGTAAGGGGCCCCAAATATCCACAAACATCTTGAAAAAGAAGAATGAAATTGGACAACTCAACACTTTCGGACTTTAAAGCATCTTGCAAAGCTGCAGTGCTCAAAACAGCATGGTAGTAATTTTTTTATTAAGAATGGAGGATGAATTTTTTCAAATGCCTTTACTGTGTCAATTGACATGATCATGTAATGTTTTTTCCTTCATTTTATTAATGAGGTATGATATATTAATTGACTAACTTATGTTAAACTACCCTTGCATACCTAGGATAAATTCCACCTGATTATGGTGTATAATTCTTTTAATGTGTTGTTTGATTTGATTTGCTAGTATTTTCTTGAGCATTTTTATATCTGTCTTCCTAAGGGACATTGGTTTGAATTTTCTTTTCTTGTGGTATCTTTATCTGGTTTTGGTATTAGGGTGATGCTTGCCTCATCAAATGAGTTAGGCTGACACCAAATAGCTCGGCACCAACATGCATACACAGGGGTTATTTTTCTCCCTCCCGAATAGGGACAGGGCTTCACCATGGGGGCAAAGGCTGGCTCCAAACCATGAAGGACAGGGGTGTAAGGTACCAGCAAAGGCACCAGGAGCTTCTCCTACAGCTTCTTCAAGCTTCATTTCTTGACTCAGCATTCACCTAGTGACTGCAACAATTTAACTGTTTCCTGGAGTTCTGAGGAAGATGGCTCTGCCAGTTTTTGCTAATTGTTCAAGATTCTTCAAGGGAACAGCACCCTGAGACCCCTTCCAGCACCATCTTGGATGACCTATAGGCTAGGTTTTTACAAGTGTTTGCCATAAGTTGCTTCCCAGGTGTCTCTGGAAACTTTACACAGTGGTAAAGTTCCTCTTACAAATTGTTTTACATACTTGAATATTAGCTGTGCTGGTAATATTGAAGGACAGAGAGCATCAATTCTCTTGCAGATGAAACGTGAGCTGGCAGAGTTCACCTTGATCATCTTGTTCCATTAAAGGACTCGTGAAGACAGTCAGACAGAGAACTCCACTCTTTGCAGGAGATTGATATTTGAGAACCTGATGCGAGGGCCAGCTCAATTAAGATGGGAAAAGTGGTCTGCAGCTCCAGACATTAAAGCAGGAGCAAGAAATTTATTACTGGTGATCTTCACTCCAGGCTGAACTAGGTGGGGAGGTAGAGAAGAGTCCTTGGGTGTATGTTTCCAGTGGGACATGCCCCTCCTCCCGTTTCCAGTAGGAAGCTCTTTCGAAACCCTGTCTATGAAAAGTGTAAATCAGTCATATTTCTGTTTCTAGCAATAAGTGCAAAAGGGATAAACTTGATTGACTCAAGCAGGTAAAATCTGTCCACAAAATGACTCTGAGGTTTGTTGGGAAATCCATGTCTGTAAGATGCTTCATAAAAGGGTGTGATGTGGTGGATCACCTTTCCACAACCGTACCTGGGCATGCTCTGCAGCAGCTTCACACTTGCAGTGGATTTGCCGCAGCTGTCTCAGAAAGGACAGCTTCGGCAAGGAGGCTGCTGTCCCCAGAACTGAGCACCTTCTATGGCCAAGTGTTATCTTCACTATTTGTGCCATCAGAAGAAGTCATTTCATTTTTCTGTACCTCAATTTCACTTGCAAAATGGAGTTAATAATAGTGGCAACTGTGTAGGGTTATTCTGGGGTGACATATGAGAAACCCTCAGAATAAATACCTGGCACATAATGAGTGCCATGCAAATGGTTGTTATTATGATCAGGAAATGTTAATTTCCCTCCCCTAATTTAGACCTTGGGAGAATGATAACTTGGTCTCCTTCAGCAGATCTTTTCATCATCAAACATCCAGCAGGGCTTCCTTACAGATAGGGTAAGCATCTCTTAAGAGGCAGCTATTTTCTCAAGTTTTTACTGGCTAATTCCAGAGCCCTGGGTCCATATTACAGGAACATGCATGGAAACCAAGGAGATAAACTTGCACATGTTGCCAGTAAAATACCCTCCTTGCTGGGAACCCAAAAGCTGGGGTACACCATTGACATGAAACTAAAGGAGGGGTTCAGTCCATTTGTTCTTCAGTCACGTAAGAGCACCCTTGAGGGTTCCCTGAGTGCAAGAGTAATTCCAGTAACACTTTCACCAAGTCTACACCTAGGAACTGATCTATGTGCTATTTAGCTTTAGGGAGAAAGACGGGAAAGAGAAGATGTTCCTCCTCTCAAAACCACCAGTTAAGCTTAGGGAAAATGTCCCATCTACAGAAAACAACCGGACAGTCCATTGACGTCCTGCTTGGTGGACCCTCGTTTAGGAGTGTGTACAAACAAGAGCTCAGGGGTCTCTTCAGAAAGATAGAAATTCCTTCCTCTAGTTACGGAGAAAAAGTGGGGACTCTCAGAGCTCTGGTCTAACATACTGGACCTTGACCTTCCTCAGCAGGACTTCAGACTGACCACCAGCACCCTGCCTTGTATGCAGAGATCAATCAGCTTCCTACTACTGCTGCTGCTTCCTTTGCCCCAAACTCCGTTTTTAATAATGGTGCAGCATTTTGATCCACTTAACCTGGGTATTTGAAGAGGAATGTGGCATTCATTCACTCCCCTTAAAAAGCAAAGGGGACATTTTCTGAGTTTGTTTTTTTTTTTAAGTATCATGATACAGGTGAAAATGCATTGTTTTGGAAGTCAGGCAACTCGAGTTTAGCCATGGCTCCCTCTGCCACTGACTGAGTTGCTGTGGGACTCTGGGCATCTCCCTTCAACACGCAGGAATAAATGAGTTATCTCTCTGGCAAATGAAGATAAATGATATTGGTGTTTTCCAGCTACTTGGCTTTCTGATCAAGTGATGCTATAATGGCTTCCACCAATATAGAGAGAAATGAGACACATTAGCAGAAAATCTACAGTTCCCGAAAATTTTATTTAAGTTATTTCACAGTCTGAGGTCATTGGTTGACAACTAAACGCTATGACAAATCTGTGATATTTGACAATTGAAGACAATTACTGGTAAAATTACAGAGTTATCAAAAGAAAAGCAAAAGCAAGACTAGCAATATATCTATTTTTGCTATGAGAAATGTATCAAAGTTATTTTCCCATTGTCTTCTGTCATAAAAATGCAATTATTTCCTTTAAAAAAATGCTTAAGGAAGGTTTTATAAGTTGACTATTGCACACACCAACTTCTGGAATACATAACTTTATAGCCATTTCTGAACCTTCCCAAGTAAAGAATTTCTGTTCTTTGTACCTTGCCTTGGAAATGACTGCATATCTAGGGTTCCTATAATTGAGTAGTAAGTAATGGTGGGTTGTGATGTCACATTTACCAAAATGTCTCACTACCAGGCAAATGGCAAACTCCATATGCAATATCAAGCTGGAAAACACAGTAGCTCCTGGCTTTATTAACACAGCAGTACCTTTGACTTTGGTTACCAAGTATCGGCAGGAAGGGAAAACCTGGAAATAGAAGATTTTCAGTATACCCAAAGTGGATTTATTACCGTTCTCAAATCATCACCCAGTGGATTTTGGACATCACTATCATTCCTACACTATGCATTATTTTTAAACAGTTCATTCTAAAATTTACAGTTACCAAGCTTCGGCACTGAAGCATAGATCTAGGCAACCCAAAGTTTTGAGAATGTATGGCAATTGGGTGATTATGAAACAGATTCCTAATTTTAAATTTTATTCTTTGTTCTCAGTACTTCATTGGGAAAAGAGGAAATCTTAGTTCTCAAGCAAGGAATATATAGTTGCTGAATGATGGATGGAATGCTGCCCTCTCTTGGTAACCTAGCACAGAGGAAAACAGTTTCCAGAAAAGTGATTTTGCATTTTTATTGGCTGAAGGCAATACAGTTAAGAAACATAATTCTGCTCTTCTGGTGTCAGAACAATCTATAATTGCTGTTATTATTTTCAGCATTTAATGCTTACTGTGCATATTGAAGCTATTCCCTGACAGTAATACCATATTAAAAAGAATCCATCACATGGTTTCACTGCTTTAGCTTTCACAGAGGAAGACGTAAATCAGGTTGGCCCAGCTTCCCCTCTCACACCTCTGTGTGTCGGGATGTGTGCAAGGCCCTCCTCAGAAAACCTCACAGACTCTGCTTGACCATCTGGGTTCTTCACATCCTCAAAATGTGTACTTTCCTGGTGTACGTACCAGACGCAGCGAAATATGGCTGGCTCTGCAGGTTGGCTATTGGAAGAATACACACGCGAGGACACGGAAGTCTGTGGTCCTTCTGGGCAGGCAAGTCACAGCTCCTCAGTTTTCTCTATCAAAGTGGGAAAAGCAATCTCTGTTCTACCTCCTTCACAATGGCATGATGATCAAATAGAAGTACACACATAGAAGTGTTTAGCAAGAAGGAAGCATTATACCTAGGTCAAGGAAGTTCTGAGAGAGGGATTGGCTTTATTCTTTCTTCAAAAGAGAATCATTAGTCAATATAAATAACTTGCACTTGGTTTTGTTTACAGTTGATGGTTTTTCTAAGAGTTAATGTGTCTGATGCTACCAAATAAAACAATATGAACAAGTCAGTAGACATATTAAGGTGGCATTATAATTCATAAGCTGCCAAGTGAGGCAACGTTGTCTAAACATCACATCAACTCATGACCATACAGTATAATTTTAGCCAACCAGTTGCATTATACATACGGAATAGCCTGGGGGTTGGGGAAATCCTTTGTCTCACTTCATTGCATCATACATACAATGTGACTTCCTCAACTGTTGCCACCCTAGTATAGCTACTTGTTTATATTCTGTCTTCCCTCAAACATTCGGGTCCTCCTTAGTTTGCAGCTAAGTGACCCATCAGAGCTTCACTTAGTACTTGGTGCTCTATTTGTTCCATACATACTTATTTGATAGGTAAATTGAAGTGAATTGAGTATTATTAGACATTTGCCTGATTCTGGGTTACAAAGGGTGAAGAAGAGTGAGTTAAAATAAAGTGCCAAGTATAGTATGAGCATGGTAAAAATCACCCACGTTTGGAAGAAATAGAATTTTTTGAAAGAGAAAATGGAGACTACCACAAAGCAGTATGTTGCTTCTATTATTCTAAAGTCTGCAAATATTTTGAAATGGAAAAGTTCTATTTATTTGGGAGTAATAGTTTAGTTGAGGAAAAAAGGAAGCTGCTGTGCTTCATGTTATCCAGTACAATGGAAAGCTGCTGTTAGCACAGCCATTGGGATCTTGGATTTCAGCACAAAAAGTATTCTGCTCCTAGGATAACAAGTTTAATAGTTTCCCTCTGTCCTGGATAGTGATACATCTGGAGAATTATATTAACTCATGAGCTATTCATTTAGAGCATCTTGGCAAACTGTCCAGAGTTTGGGGAGAAAATGACAAGGAGAAGCAAAGAAAGAAATTGAAGAGGGATACAGAAGAATACACAATACTTTGAAGATATATGTCAACTCTATTCCCGTGAAAGATGTTGAGAGCTGATGCAAGAATTAAGTCCCATGGAAAGAAATGGCAAAGAATATCTTCTCCATCTAAAATAAAAACAAGCACCACTTGAATTTTCTAATAAGACTTTCGAATGATGCAATAGCCACCCAAAGTGCAGGTGAGCTTCCTGCCATCTGACGTGCTTTAGGATAGGGAGAAGAGGTTGTAGGTCACCAGTAGAGATTGGGGAAGGACTCCCGTACGGGATAAAGGTCCTTCTTAAGTAAAATTATGAATTTTCCACATTTAAACATAAATACAGACTATGGACATAGTCTTTTTTTTTTTCAGTTATATGTTTATGAACTCAATGTAGGGACTTGCCATTAAAAGCTCCTATGGCTTGAGAAGGAAATGGAGAAAGCAGAATCTCCAGCAGTGAAAGAAGAAAGCAAGTTTGCAAATGCCAGGATCCTGAGATATCAGTCATAAGAGCTGCTGCCAGGTCCGCATTTATATTCTCGCTCTAGGGTGTAACATTTTGCTCTGCAATCTATAGGTATAGAGGTTTCCTTACATATAACCACTAAATGCAGTCCTTCATCAAGGTGAGTTCGTCTTATATTTAGATAAAATGGTAAGAAGTGTTTGCTTTTGAGATTGTAACATCCTCTGTACCAGCTCTCCTGCCTAGTACGTAATTAACCTGTCAACCCACCCTGCAGTAATAACTGTGATAGACAGGAAATATATTAGGAAGGAACTTTTGTGTGATGTGCTTTCAAGCCCTCCTTTATCCTTCAACTATCTTTCCTTTTAATTAGCACTTGGGTAACAGCATACCGTAATGAATTACCATATTACTGTTATCAATAAAAATTATTTTGGGTCTAAAGTAGTCATTAAGATGAAATGTGTAAGACCTGTTCTGGGTAGCATGCAGGGAGATAACAGTTGGAAATCAAGTCTCTATTTTATATATCAATTTTGAAAGATTCAGAGGGTTTTCAGCCTTTTAAGTCCATATTTACTCAACATAAAGACATGAACGTATGGGCAGTGAGAAGAATGCAGAGCTGATATGTTAAAGAAGTCTTTGTTAAAGACAAAATATTGAGCAAATATATTAACATCTGCTCCTTCTCTAGAAACCTGACTAAAACAACAGCAAGAGTACCTTTTTAGAAAAGAATAAACCCCCAATACAAATAGGATAGAGGGGAATAGTAACCAAGCATTGCAGGCAAGAAAGCAGAAGAATAAGTGCATCTGATTTACCAGATGTGAGCATATCAAACACTCAGCTGGTAGTGGAGAAAACAATTAGCAAACTAATTGGCCCAAAAGAAAGTCTTTAGTGAGCTTAAACATTGGCAATATCAGATATCTAGAGCAGGGGACATGAAAGTGGGCTAAAAGAGCATTAGGTAAAAGTTCATTTGAGAAAGTAGGCAGAGAGTCCCTTCTCCATTGGAAACAACTCGGCAGCTGCCCTCCCTCTCCCTGCCAGTAGGTTGGAGTGGAGGCCTCATCTCTGCATAGTGTAGAAAACTAGGTGCAACTGAGAATGGGGATAAGAAGCCCATCCTCTACTGGGCTCTATGGGTATTGAGATCCAGAAACATAACCTCCAGCCCAAGGGGAAAAAACATCAATTTCCCAATGAATAGTCTAACCAATTCCTACTACAGTGTAACCTACTCACATACACAGAACATCTAATCAGACTTCTAGTGTGATCCTCTCAAATGAGAAGGTAAAAACAAAAATCACAATGCCAATGAAAATGACAAAACAAACAGAACACTACGGAGGAAACAAGGAACCATCTAGGAGAGGTAAACTTAAAAAAAGAAAAAAACCTCATATACTCACTAAAATAAGAGAAAATATTGCATCCCCCCAACAGTCAGTGTATATTAAAGAGAGAACAATTATAGAACAAGGAAGATCTGGAAATTAACACAGGAACACAACATTTAAAAGTTCAATAAACGGGTTGAACCATAGAGTTGTAAATAATTGGTAATCTCCCAGAAAGTAGAAGAGAGGGCTGGGGACAGAGAATAGAAACGAATAGCAAAAGTAATAGAAAAGAATTGATTACTATTAGCTCAAGAGTTTTCAAATATGAATAACAAAGTTGGATAAGAAAATCATCAAAATAATTCAAAACTGCTCTTCAGAATGGATACCTTCAGTTCCCAAAATGAATAAAGATACAAGATGTAACATGAGAAAATTTCATAACACTGGGATAATAAAAAAATGAAAATTTCAGAGATAAAAGGGGAAGATATTATTTCAAAGGATCAAGAATGAGAAAGGTGTCAGACTTCTTAATAATTGAATTTACCATATAATGGAACAATGATTTTAATACTTTGAGGAAAACATATCTCCAACTTAGAATTCTTTACTCAGCCAAACTCTCACTTAAGTATTTGAGGATAAATAAAAGCATTTTGAGACAGTCATTCTCTCAAAATATTTGTAACTCATGTGCTTTGTCTTAGGGAAGTATTGGAAGAGATGTCATACCAAGAGAAGGAAATAAATGAAAAACACGAAAAGACATGGGATCCAAGAAACAAGGGAGATAAATGAATCCCCAACTTGATAATGGAAGGAGACACAGGAATTAAGCTATTTCCAGTTCTAGAGATAAATGTGATCAGATCACAGTAGGTCAGAAGGACCCAAGAAAGAGTCTTCAATAAGATGAAATTGATTGAATGTCTGTAACGTTTGAAAATATTGAGAAGATATTTAGACATCCAAGGTAAGAGTCTGGGTATGAATTAGTGGTAAGGGCATGGACCATTAGCCATACAAAAGATAAGACAACTCTTAATTCTAGGAAAACTGAGAGATTTTGCAAGAAAGTGAAAGTTGTCATGGCATATTTACTGTGTATAACCTTGACATAGTCCCATAATTCAAAATCTTAATTCTCATCGACCCAACATTATCTCATAATTACAGTGCTAGGATGGGGTATGGAAGTATACATGTGGAAGATGACATCTAAAAAGCCTAAGTGGTCCCTAGAGTAGAAGTCAATAGAAATGGAAAAAACAGAATGTGACAATGTAAGTAAGTATAGTATTTAAAAGACATGAAGGTAGTTACCAAAGGAAAGCAAAAATACCTGAAAGGTACTATGTTCTGGAGCAGCAATTGAAGGGGCTAGGAAGATAATCATATGTTTCATATAAGCCTTGTAGAATTATTTGTCTTTAAACTATATGCTATGTGAAAATGAAAAAGAAATGTTGCCTATCCATAAAAGTTCAAAGTCACAGCTAGACATTCTCTGTTTAAGTGTCTGAAACTCGGGGGAGCGGGACCTCCTTAAGAGGCCAAGGAAAATTACAACTTCAGTTGAGTTATTTTGAGGACATAAAGCCTGGGGTGGGTATGGGGCACCAAAGGAGCCAAAAGAAGTCAATGAAGTAGGAAGCAATGCTTAAATCCTACTTGTTTTTGTGGAATGAGACATTTTCTCATCTTCTGCTGTCCATGAAAGAAAGGTATGGAAACCCTTTCTGCTCTCTCCCATGACCTCTGGTGAAATTAGGAGGAGGCACTGAACAGGTGAGGCTCAATTATTTTTGAAAGTGCTGCTTCTTTCTGAATTGATTGCCCTCAGGGCATAGATGTTCTCTGCACATCCAGAGGTCAGAATTCCAGGCCGGCTCCAGCCCTGACCCTGCCAGGAAGATTTGGGGATGTGTTCAATGCCACAGGGAAGGATAATATGCAGGTTTGTTACTAAGTGAAAGCACTACATACTCTTCAATTCAGCTTCATCAGTAAAACAACTGACATTTTAATTTCATCTCTATGATTCCTTCATCTCTTTTCTCAATTGGCTTCAAACTCAGGAGGAAAAGAGAAAGGGTGTTTTTGTTTGTGTTTGTTTTGAAACCACTCATAGCCGTGTGGGCATTATTGCCTTCCTGGGGCGGGGCGGGGGGATTGCCCCTTCACAAGTGACAGCACTGACTCCTGTCCAGGTGAGGCTGGTGGACGCGGGGAGGTGCTGCCCCCTGCTCTCTTCAGAAGAGTAGAGCTCAGGTTCCCAGCAGACAACCTTCCCCGTGAGTTGCTTTGCTGAAGAGAGCTGCCTCGCTGAATCACCACCTCACTCCTCACTCGAGGCCACGTCCCTTCAGAGGCAGTCTTCACCCATTGACTGGTTGAGGCCGGAGTGTCAGGACCCACCTCCTCATGGTAACTCCAAGCAGCTCTGAAGGGCCGTCCCAGCTTCACAGCTCCTTCCCCTCCCCTCGGCGAAGGCCATCCTGCAAAAACTAAATCATATCCTTGCTTTGCTACCCATTTTGATTGATTACCCTTTCTCTATTTCCTTTTCCTTCTTCCCATCTCAAATCCCAATTTTATTCCATTGACTGCCAATATTTTCTCCGTTACAGGTAGGCAAACAAGTTCATAGAAAAGAAATTACAAATTAGTAGACATATTACACCCGGCTGGATAAGCCCAGGACCTATTTTTGAGTTGGCAATATCTAGAGCAGTACCATCCTATAAAAATATAATATGAGCTCTATTTGTAATTTTAGACTTTCTAGTAGCCACATTGAAATGCAAAAATCAACAAGTGAAATTCATTTTAATTACTTATTTGATAATCACATATATCCAAAATACTGCCGTTTCAACATGTAAACAATAGATAGCATTAGTAATATAACATCTACATCCATGTTTCATTTGAGTCTTTGAAGTCTAGTATGGATTTTATACTTACAGCATATTTCTATTTGGACTAGCCAGATTTCAAGTGCTAAATAGCACATGTGCTAGTGGCCACGGCATTGGAAAGTGCAGACTAAGTGCAACCTAGGCTACAGTCCAGACTAAAAACATGACTGAGCCTTTTCTTTATACAGACTTCCAATCACATGAGATCACTGCCTGTGCTGAAAATACCAGTAATGCAAAATACCCAGCACCCCACCTCATCCTGACCTCTCTGTCTCAGCATTCCAGCCTAAGATCTGTCTTTGCCCCAACTTGAACTTCAATTCTTAACCTTATAAAAATTCTTCATGGACCCAGTCCTGCACCCTGCAGTCTAAAATAATCTAGTTCATAAGGCAGGAATTGTGCATACTCTCCAAAGGGAAAATACTGCATCAGTTTGCAGAGTGAAGCATCTAGAACATGGCTAAACCCTCCACATCCCATTTCAAAGTTGGGTGTGCCCTCTGAGAAGTTCTTTGACTCTGAGAAATCACAAACCCTATTTATTAATTTAAAATAATAACTTAGGCGGTGCTTCTTTCCCTCAAACCAGCTATAATTGCTAACCCTTCAACACCTCTGTCAAATGACTGCCAAAACCAAAAGGAGAACTCAGATGGCCGCTCAGGCTTTAAAATTTCAGATCAGGAGAAAACTGTGAGCATTTCACTTCAATCATTATTGTATCTTCAGGAAATGAACAGAGCAAACACAAAGCTCAAGAGTAAACCAAGTTTCCAGGCTCCTTTTCACAGCTCCTGAGGTGGTAACAATTCCATCTGTGTGTCTGTGTGTCTGGATGATGTGTGTTTGAACGTATGTATGTTTTTATTTTATGACGCACCCTTCTTCATGGAACTTAGAGATGAGCTGAGTCCATTCATCTTGCCCGCACATCATTAGGATTACAGAAATAGCCTTATTCCACCATGTTTAATATAAAATACAGAAGTACAGATTTATGATGATGAGTTAGTTTTCTAGTATTATCAGGAAATTCCCTATTTCATATGAATGGTTTTTCTACATAAAGTGAAATCGCATTTATATTGTTTCCTGGTACTATGACAGGCGATATAAAGCCTTTACAGCAGCCCTTGGATGCAGATGCCATTATCTCCATTTTACATAGGAGGAAATTGAGACAAGGGAAGTCAAGGAAGTTTGGACTTGGAGCTGCTACTTAAATGTGCTAAGTTAGGATTTAGCTACTATCCTGGGTTGTTTGTATGCTGAAGCCCCAGTGTCCCACTGCTTCTCGTGTGCTCGCCTAAGAACCTTAACCTCATTAGCCATGTGAAGTCCCCTCTATTCTGAAGGTAGCATCATATCTCACCAAAGGGCTAAAAGGTACAAGATTTGTGAGACCTCTTTCCCCGCTTAGAAATCATTTAACTAATTCCAACTGCTTTGTATGGGTGGTTGGAAACATGACCAGTGCACAAATGAAGAATTTCCTCATGACTTACTCAGAGTGAGAGATGAGACTAAAGCTCAGTGATCTAATTCTTGAATCAGAGGTTAGTCACTTCCCTTTGTGTGAGTTAGCTGAAGGTGAACAAATAGCTCAGTTCCAATAATTTAAGGCATTGACAGGATTTTCATTATATCCATTACATTATGTAAATATCTATCTGAAAATATGCACGCATATATGGGCATGTAGTCCTTTGAATGTGTACACATTCCATTGAATAGAAAGACAACACACATGTTTAACTATGGCCTTTCGAGTCCTGCCAGAACATACCAGAAACTTCACTGAGAATTCATATTCTTCGATTCCATCATAGTCTTACTACATTTCCCCCTACAACCAATAGTTCAGCTTTGGTCCAATGATGACAGCTAAGGTTGTAGTCCATGCTGAATAGAGAAACTAGCTGTTGCGTCCAAAGAAAACTAACTGAACCTGTACATAAACAAAACTGTGGTTTTGACTTTGTTCCCAGTAAGAATCCTATATGTACCTTGAGCATATGTTGTCAGAAATAATCAGAGATGTGGCAACAACTAAAGAAAGGACAAAGCTGCTGTTTCGATTTAAGAGGGTGCAAATATTTAATTAATTAAAGAGCATTTATAAAGCTCCTATGGTAGATACAATCTTATACAAGGACTGGTATTGCAAGGAATTGGGAATATGGTTTTCAGGTGTAAGAAGGACCTAAACTTAGAAAGAATTAGCATTAGGTAAGTAAGAATAAAATATTTATGTCAAGGCTTCTGCAACTATCACACCCTATGCTATGATCATTGTCAGATCCTACCGAAAGCCCCGCCTTGTCCCCTGAGGATGGAGGCACTGCCCAGAGCCGAGGCTAAAGGAAGAGCCTCAGCCACAAGCCAGGCAGACATGGGGGGTCAGGATACCCCAGCCTTCTCTGAAAATGGAGCCCGCAGGGCTTAATCTTTGTGCGTATAAACCACTGACCTCTCACTGCCTTAAAAGTTGCAATTTTACAATTTTACATGAAATATGTAAGAGGTTAAAAAATATGCAAACACCCCCCCTTCCATACACACATCTCTCCAAATATACACATGCACACACACAGTTAACCCCTGCTCAGCCATCCTCCAGGAAGCCCACTTTCTTTTCTAAACTTCACCCCAGGTACATCCCTTCCTACAGGTGGTGGATTAAAAATAGCCAGAACTTTTGAAAAAGTATGTATTTATTGACTTGTCTCTGATAAGTTAAAAGATGGAATCCATTTCCCTTCCTCTTGAATCTTAACTGGTCCTGTGATTCCCTTTGACCAATAAGATAACTCAGAATGGACGCTGTATAATTTCTGAAGGCTGGACTCTAAAGAGACCTTAAGCTTCCATTTTCTAAGGTTAGACTCCTCTCCTTAGAGAGGCTACGAGAAGAAGAATCGAGCAGCTCTGGTTGGCGGTTCAGCTGAGCTCCACGTGAGGACCAGCCATGGCTGCCAGCCATGTGACTGGGCCACCTGGGGTGTTACAGCCTCACTGCGCCTTCAGAAGACTATATCCCCTGCCAAGACCACTTAGCACAGAAGAACTGCCCAGCAGAGACCAGTCAGACACAAAGCTGTGAAAGATAATGAACAGTCATTGTTTTAGGTCACTAAGCTTTAGACATAGTTTGTTATACAGCAATACATAACTGAACTATTTCCTGTCTGTATTCAGTGCTTAGCCTTAATGGAGACCTTTAAAATCCTCACTTTCTCAGAAATGTGCTGTACAGTACTTAGCACATAGCAAAGGCTCAATGAAAATTAATTGAATGCATGTGTGTTGTGTGCGTGTGCGTGTGGGTGTGCATTTCACTTCTCAGCACACCACAGCAGAGCTGTTCCAGAAAAATAACAGGTAATCATGTGTCTTTAATGTTTTTAAATCAGGGAGCATACCAATTCTTCCTCAGTCGCTGCAATGCCAATTCAGATAAACCCTGTGAGAGCAGCAGAGCTGCACATACTTTTACATGCTCCTGCTGCTTACTGGTTCCCTCTCAGCCCTCTCTGGGCTTCACATGAATTTATGCAGCCAAGTTCCCTGTGGGTTTTCCATTTTCAGGACCAGGAAAGAACATTTTCTTTCTTGAAACTAGGTTATCATTCAGACCTAAACTCCAGAATTCAAGAAAGAAGCCTCTGATAATGGGGGCCACATTGTCAAAAGACCACAGAGAACATTAGTCCATTTAAGCAAAGTATTCAATACCTACATCATTCCAACAAGAATCCCAGATCTCAGTCTCTTTATGAACAAGATTCTGGCTTTGGGTCTTTTAAGGTTTGCTTCCCAAGGCGGTAATTGTCTGAGGACTATGGATCTAGCAGATGCTCACTTGCTCCGCTCAGATGTGTCTCTGGCCCATTGTCTTTGTTCTCAGGCATTTGTAAAGGCAGGAAATAAACAGATGCATTTTATTCTGGGATGCATAGTAGCTAATCACTTTCCAACAATCATTCAAAAAGCAGTGGTATCACCAGTGCTTTGCAATGACGCAAGTCCACAAGAAGGGAGGGCTGTCCTTACTTCCTTCTGCTGCGTGAGCACAGGATTGACAGTGTGGCTGCATCCAGTAAGATCAACTGGTCAGTTGGCATAAAAATCTCCATATTCTCTCGTTCCATTTGTGATATTGGATTCTGTGATTTTTGATGTCTCTTCCCACATTGGAGAAAAAGCACCGGCACCATGGAATTAGATCACTTGGAGTTAAGGTGCCTTAGCTAACTTCGTAATGTGACTCGACAGACTCTGCCCCAACATCATCCTCCTGTAAGCTCTTCCATAGAGGATTTCTGGCTGCTCTCCCTATATTTCTTTCCCATGCATAAAGACCACTTTCCACTCCCATCCACTCCCAAGGGAGTGATCCCAGTGAGGAGAAGTAGAGAAAATGTGAAAGAATAAATCTCAGAGATAAACTCTGGAGAGAAACCTCATCACCTCATGATATGTTGGCCCAGAGGACCCAGACGTCCAAGCAACTTCAACACTCAGGACACTGTTTATCTGTCTATCTCTTAATTTTTTCATTACATTAAATACAAACTAACAGTTTTTAGTGCACAGTGTTGTTGTGAGGTAATAGATCTATGTGATGGGCTTTGCACATATGTGTTGAATAAATTGTATTATCAGCCTTGCATTTTCCAAATACTGCTTCAGCCACTTGCGTGTACTGGACCTATGGCAGGCACTGACCAGGAGGGCAAGGCACGGTTTGTCCACATAGGGACTTAGAGGCTACTTAGGGAGACACAACAGACATACTAGAAACATTAAATAGCATGAGAAGTGTGTAAGAACACAAAGAAAGGGCATATTGAGTTGGAATATATGTGGTCATGCTCAGAGAAGACTTGACGGAGGTGGCACACTTTGAAGAAAGAGCAGGATTTTAATAGGTGGAAGGATAGAGAATAGGAACTCATGGAAGCAAGGTTGACTGTCAACAAAAGGGCACACTTTGAACAAAGGTCTGGATACCTTCAAAGTGTTTAGGAGAAAGTTTACTGACCAGAATCTTATATTCCACCCACCCATAATACAAATCTCTGTGTTCCAATGAATCATCAGGCTCTTTTCCAATGTCAGCACCCAAAAGTGTGTAAGTAAACCCAACTAGTCACTGATGACACAAAAACGAGTATTTTAAAAGACATGGGATACAAAAGAAAGGGTTGGGAAGGCATCCAACAAGGAAGTCAAAGGTAAAAATTGAACTGTAGGACAGAGGAGAGAATTACTGATGTGTCACCATTTCTGCCACCAAAGGAGGGTCTTGAGCATGGATGGAAAGTGTCCTCTCATGGATGTGCATGAAGAAGCATAACAATGGGGCACCCTCACAAGGCCACGTGAGCCTGGTCTTGTAAAGTCAGGTTCCCTGCATCGCTCCTCATTCACTTGGTGGTGGCTACTGCATTGAAGCTAGGGAGATATTACAATGGAATTAGCAATTAGATGAAACCCCAAGTTTGGCAAATGTAATACAAATAAGGGTTATTATTAGAAACAAGTTTTCACTTTGTGAGCCAGTTTGGGAGCAGCTTAAGTGGTATCTTTCAGTTCCAAGAAGACTCCCAAGGCCAACTTCTCTAATGCCTCACATGGCTGCATGCCTTACTTCACTGAAAGCAAGCAAAGATCCAGCAACCGAAGACAAGTCAATCTTAGCCAAGGCATTAAGCACATGATTCAACAATAGAAAATAAAATATTTTAAAGCTGGGAAGAAAAGAACCCTTTTGATGATGGAAGAATCAATTTAAATTTATTTTCAAGTCATTTGGCTGGATAGTGTTTATCAAGAGACTACGGATGAGAGTGGATTGGGTATTGAGGGAAGGCAAGGGCTCCCTGCAGCCAACAAACTTAAGACACATTTTCCTCAATACTATTTCGGACTTTATTCCCCCCACCATAAGTTTTCAAAATTCAATCACTACCCCACTGAGTCTGGGGAGAAATTGATAAAGAAAATAATATAGCATACAATCACAAGTGAATTGAATTCGAGCACAATTGAGATGAACTGCAGTGTTTAAAAATAGAATCATTTCAGAAATGGGCTTAAGGGAAAGCTTTTTCCCTTATGTGTTGCTTAAATATTTGAGACCAAAAAGAAAGCAACGAATTAGAAGGGGTGGGTGGATGGGGTGGGGAGGAGATGGCAGGGGGACAGGCTGTGCACTGACTTGGCTAAATGTTTATTAAATTCCTCTCAGCTTTTTCATTTCTTGGACACCTCTTCAAACTACCTGAGCTGCATTAGAAGGGGAAATTGTTAAAATAAAATGATGTGGCCTATAATCACAGGTGAATTGAATTTTTCCACATGGGCTGTGGTGTGGAAAAGCCTTTTCTTTTTAAGATGATATATATATCACTGAAGTTCTGAAGAGGGAAAAAGAAAACAGCATCACAAACTCATAGAATTTCAGAAATGGCTGGAAGGGAACTTAAAAATTATCTAACTCAGTACCTAAATTGGATGTGCCATCAAGATCCTCAAGAGAGTTTTAAAAAATACTATTTCCTGATCCTACTTCAGATCTACTGAATCAGATTTCCTGAAGCTGAGGCCCCAGAATGGGTAACTTAAAAGCTCTCAAAAAATAAGTAAATAAAGAGGCCAGAATGCTGTCTGGGAACTACTGATTTAATGTACCTCTCATGGCTTGCAGAAGAAGAAATCAAATCTCAAGGAGAAGTCACATTGATATTAAATGACAAAGCAAAGAACTAAATCCAGCGCTCATGGATCCAAGCCCACTGTAGTTCCCACTGTGCCAAAAAGAGAGAAAGAAAGGAAAGCAATATCAAATGCCCCAGAATAATCCAGATGAAAAACATTTTCCCAGGAAAGTGTGGATGTCAGCAGCTGATACTACGTACCATTCCCAGATGGCAGAGCTAGAACCTGGTCAGAAGGCTCTGACCCTTCGAGGCTGAAAGCTGAGGAAATCAACAGGGTTTAGAGGTGGTAATGCTATGTCTCTGGCTTTGGTCTTATATAGGATAGGCTACTTAGACAATGATCATTTCTCTAATTACTAGAAAATATAATTTAACAGACTATAGTTCTGAGATGGGCACAGGCCAGGCATTAGGCAAGGCCATACTCACAAAGTCCTAGCTCAGGACAAAGCTAATGCACGTAAAATATCTAGAGAATAAGCCAAATCAACATTCTTTGTAAGTGACTCCCTCTAATTTAGAAAACTGCTCATGCTAATAACAGATCTCAGAATGAGGAAGGCTCTTAAAATCCATTCAGCCTCCCAATAAGGCAGGCCTCTTGTCCATGTCATCCATGCCGTAGCTGGGTGGCGGACAACTCCGGCTTGGACATGTTCAGTGAGATGGACCTCACTCTCTCCCAAAGCTCCTATCTTATTGTCTCCACATTCTTGGTTAGAAAAAAGTTTTCATCTATTAATAAAAAATCTGCACTGTGATTCCCAACTTTTAATGTCCCCCCCCCTGGAGGTTTTGGTGGTGGTGGTGTTTTAATAAATCTTTTCCTATTCCAAATAACAGCTCCTGAAATATTTGAGGAAGCTATCAAGTGACCCTCCCCTTGTCCCTTCTCAAGCACACAGAAGCCCTTTGGCTGAGCCCCACAGTGCAATATTCTCTGGTTTACGTCACTTGAACCCTACTCATCACGCGAAAGCCTGGTGCTGGACTTCTCCAGCCTACCAGACTATGAGCTCTGTGAGAACGGACACTCCAATGTGTTTAGTCATCCCCAAATTCCTATTCCCTGGAACAAGGGGAACCAAAATAGGTATTCAAAAGATTTTTGTAATTGAATCTACATCATCATACTCTCAAGTTACCTCTTCTTTGGGATAAATACCCTAAATTCCTTTAACCTATAATTGTAATCATATCTAGGATCCTTGAGAGAAGTTCTGTTTTGTTCGTCATCATATTGTAATAGAGTGCTCAAATCATACTGCTGAATTAATTCAACAATGTTATCCAGATCCTTCATAATTCTTATGATTGTTTTATTCCAGACACGATGCATTTTAAAAGCTGTTTTTAAAAAATCAACACTTCCCAAATGGGGTCTTGATGTACAAAAGGATTACTGCTTCACTTGAGCTGGACTGAATGCAAATATGATGGTTAAGTTCATGTGTCAACTGGCCAAGCTATGGTGTCCAGTTGTTTGGTCAAGCAAGCACTGGACTGATTGTTACTGTGAGGATATTTCATGGATTTTAATCGTCAGTAAGTTGATTGCACCTATGGTTGATTACATCTACAGTTGACGGAGCAGATTGCCTCCACTCAGTTGAAGGCGTTAAAAGAAGTGATGAGTTGAGCAGTCAGAAGGGAGAATGTCCACCTCTACTTCAGCCAGCCAGCTTCTCCTGGGGAATTCAGGGAAACCCAGCATGTGGCCTGCCCCACAGAACTTGGACTTGCCCATCCCCACAGTCAGGTGAGCCAATTCCTACTTAAAATCCCCAAAATATTTATGAACGAATCCTGTTGGTTCTGTTTCCCCAGAAAACCCTGATTAATATAGCAACTAAAATTGGCATAAGACTTTTCAAATCACCCCTTTGTGCCTTTGGTTCAGGTTGACCTCATAGTTACTGAAGTCTGAAAGACTTTGTCTCATGAATATTTGCTGAGATACTTCCCAGTTTTAAACAATTATTATCGGTAACTAAAATAGAGACCTAAATACTTAAATATAACATAGTGATTGAATGATGCTGTTCAAATCCTGTCTCTGCCACTTCCTAGCTATGTGGCCTTGGGCAAGTTACATCACTTTTCTAAACCTCAGTTCCCTTACCTATGAGTAGGAATAGTAATGATACCTATTTCTTAGGTAATCTGTGAATAGCAAATGCATATCAAACACTTTCTTCTGTTTGGGGCACATACTAGATGTTAAGTTAATGTTTATGATTTTTATGTCTGGACCTATTATTCCAAGTTAGTAAGCTACTTTGAACCCTGTCAGACAACTTAAGTTTTCCTTCTAACTTTGGGCCAAATGAAAAGGTAGTTATTCTGATTCCAGAGTTTTTATAAATGGCATTGATTGACAGAGAAAAAATGGTGGACTTCATCCAAGTTATCTTAGTTTTTGATTCATATTTTTGATACATTTGCTCAATCACTTATACAAATGAAACTGCAGCATATGCCATAAACCTCATTCTCTTCTTTTCTATGAATTTGCTCTCAGTGGGTCCTACTGATGTGATGCTGTGCCATCCTAGAGAAAGAGTCTTGTTCTGCCGTCACATAAATAACCTGTGCTAGTTTGAAAGTGTTGTGTACCCCAGAAAAGCCATGTCCTATAATCCTGATTCAATGCTGTAGGATGGAAACCCTTTTGAGTGGATTATCTCCACCAGCTGCTAGTATGGCCTTTTGATTAGATTATCTCCCTGGAGAGGTGGCATACCCAAATGTGGGTGTGGCCTTTGGTTCAATGGAGATGTGACTCCGTCCATTCAGGGTAGGTCTTGATTAGCTTAATAGAGTCCTTTAAAGGAGGAAACATTCTGGAGAATCCCCAGATGCAGACATAGACACAAACATTTGGAAATGCAGATGCCCCAGGAGACACAGGTGCTTCAGAGCCCAACAGACATCACAATGTGCCCTTCCATGAGATACTAAGCAAACCAGAACCCAGAGTTGTGCCCCAGAGGAGCTAAGCGAAGACCCATAGATGCTTTGAGAGGAAACTGCTGGAATCAGAAGCTGAAAGCAACAGACCAGGAACAAGGAACTGCAGATGCCAACCATTAGCCTCCCAGCTGACAAAGGTGTTCGGGACCCATAGTCCTTTCTTGAATCAAGGTATCTTTCCCTGATGCCTTGGTTTGGACATATTTATGGCCTTAGAACTGTAAATTTGTAACTTAAATAAATTCCCTTTATAAAAGCCATCGCATTTCTAACTAATATTGCACTCTGGTAGTATTAGAAAACTAATACATAGCCCATATTTTGTGTTAAAGCAGGAAGTAAACTAGCTGTCTTCCAAACAACAGAGGGAATATGTTAGTAGTCACATCACAGAAACCATTGGCTCATCACTGCCACTCTGCCTCACCGAGGCAGGCCTCTGTGTTGGTCACTGCTCACCATGGTAAGTGTGCTGGCTTGAGTCTTGTACCCCTAATTTAGACGTAGTCTTGGCTTTAATCTGTATCCCTGTGGGTTTAAACACCTTATGAACATCTTAAGGATGTTCTTTTTAGTTAAGGCATGGCCAAACTGAATGAAGTGGCTATTTATAAGCAGAATATATTGAAAAATAGGGAAAGCCAAAGGAAGGAACCAGAAGCTAGAAGTCAATGGGACTTGGGAGAAAAAGAAGGGGCCACTACTTTGCAATGGGAAAGCCAAGGAACCCAGGGATTTCCAGGGTCAGCCAGAATGCTTCCAGTCCTGGGAGGAAGCAAACTTTCTAGCCTATAAAACTGTGAGCCAATGAATACCTGATGCATTCACTGTATTTGTCACAGCATCGGGGAAACAAAGACAGTAAGCTTCACCTTTCTGATGTAAGCATATATGCTAGAAGCAGAGTCACAGTTTTTACCCCAATTACATGAGTGGAGTGTGTCAGTCTCTAAATATTTGGGGCATGAGTTGACTCTCCAAGAACACTATGAGTAATATTCTACCCCCTTAATGGAAGAGGGCAGTGATAAGAGACCCTCTGGAGTTCTGTGAGGTTAAAGCAAACTTTGCTCTTTGGAATCTCTTGGTTTCTTCAGGCTCTCCTCTCTACCTCATGCTTGGGTCCACTGATATTAGAAGCATCAAAATAATTCCAGTAAAGCAATGGTTTGAAGTCACAATAGTTCCCATTCTTCCCCTTTGGTTATTGAAGTGAATCAAGAATGTTCACCCTCCAGATATTTTAATATTTTAATTCATATTTTTGATACATTTGCTCAATCACTTATATAAATGAAACTGCAGCATATGCCATAAAGCTCATTCTCTTCTTTTCTATGAATTTGCTCTCAGTGGGTCCTACTGATGTGATACTGTGCCATCCTAGAGAAAGAGAGTCTTGTTCTGCCACCACACAAATAACCTGTGCTAGTTTGAAAGTGTTGTGATATGAGTGAGAACCCCAAAAGATGGATTCCTTGCACCTATTGTAAAAAGCTGAGTTATTGTTTTATGGTCATTTCCTTTAGCCTCTCGCCAGGTGACACATTACTGAAAACATAATAAACACACATATACTCAATATTTGTAAGTCATCACTTGGACTCTAAAAACAAAAAAAAACAGAGAACACAACTGCTCAGGGCTTCCAGACCCAGATCTAGAGCTCTCTTTTCAAAGTCTTCCACATTTCTATATCCACTGCCCAAGTGTCCCTTGGTATGCATTCTGGAAGGGTCAGTTAGGAGAATATGTACTGAATATTTATTTTGTGCCTAGTCATGAGTAAAGCTCTTTGTAGGCTTCAAAAAGTTAAGAAAAGACTCAGTCCTCCTTCAAGGAGCTTACTGTCATCCAGGAGGAAGCAGACACCACTTGAAAGTACTGCGACCACTATACATTGTATCCTCGGGTTGGCTGTTGCAGTGAGCATCCTAGACGGTGAGGGCCAGAGGGATTACAAGGAGAAACAGTGCTGTGACAGAGGAATGGCTGGGAAGCTTTATGAACGAGGTGGCCCTTCAACAAATTATAAAGAGATGAACAGGGTTTACAAAATGACATTTCCAATGACATTCCAATCATTAACGGCACTGCAACCAATATGGATTCTGTTGCTTTTATTTATTCAGAATAAATATATTTAAATTCAAAGTAAAAAATTAATATTGAGTCCCAGGCAGGCCCGTGCCTATAGAGAGAGAAAACAGTCTCTTCTGACCCTGAGGTTTCCCAGGGTGAGCAACTTTGGACAGATCAGTGGTGTCATAGCGTGGACACTAATTTTGTATTTCAACTTTATAACAATATTATTTCCTAAATTGCAGGTATATGTCATAAAATTGTATATGTCAAAAAAAGTATTTATGCAGTCAGAATTATATATCATTTATTCTGACATTTTATTTGTCACGAAAAATAAAAGAAGTATTAACATTATTTAAGCAAAGGAACAGACTAACTTATTCTGCAAGAAGTGAATCCTGTGACCCCTTCTCTAATGAAAAGGAAGAGTTCAGAAATTAAAATGACCTGGTTGGCTTTAAATTCAATTAAAAATGTTGAATTTTCTAGAAATCTGCTCAAGCAACTGTATCTTCCAGATACTCTACAGGAGAAAAAAATGGCCTGGATGCAAAGAATTAACTAACATGGTAGCAATGGCTATGACCAGAAAATACCTGGGAGATATGAGCTAGAGTTAGAAGAATCAGCAGTTCTTCAGCTCACAGATATTTGTTGAAAGCTTGTCCTACTCTGATGGTCAGTATGTTTTCCTAGAGATGAGACACTGAAGCAAGGCAGAAGATATTAGAAACAACTAAGTTAAGTTTAGACTTGGGAGCAAGCAGAGAAGCCCTGATGAAAGGAACTGAAGACAGTTATCACAGGAATTGTTAAAATATCTGGAGGGTGAGCATTCTTGATTCACTTCAATAACCAAAGGGGAAGAATGGAAACTATTATGACTTCAAACCATTGCTTTACTGGAAGTATTTTGATGCTTCTAAGTTAGAGCATTCCCAAGTACTTCCTGTGCTAGATGGGCTACTAACAAATCATGACTTTTCTCAGCTCTCTGTGACCCTTCAGTGTTTTCTATCAAGAATAATTGATACTGCTGTGTTCCAGTAGCCATGTTTCTTGGAGATAATTGTATAATGATATAGCTTTCACAAAATGACTGTGTGATTGTGAAAACCTTGGGTCTGATGCTCCTTTTATCTACGATATTGACAGATGAGTAAAAATATGGGTTAAAAATAAATAAATAATAGGGGAACAAATGTTAAAATAAATTGAGTAGATTGAAATACTAGTGAACAAAGAAAGGGAGTGGTAAGGGGTATAGAAAAAAATAGGGGGGACAAAGGTTAAAATAGATTGAGTAGATGGAAATACTAGTGGTCAATGAGAGGGAGGGGTAAGGGGTATGGTATGTATGAGTTTTTTCTTTTTTCTTTTTGTTTCTTTTTCTGGAGTGATGAAAATGTTCTGAAAAATGATCATGGTGATGAATATACTAGTATGTGATGATATTGTGAGCAATTGATTATACACCAGGCATGGAATGTTATATGTTAAGAATGTTCATGTTTGTATGTTGTTTTGGTTTGATAATAAAAAATAAATTTAAAAAAAAGAACAATTGGTACTGATATTCTTGCAAGCAGTGGGGAAACCAAATCAAGAGGCTCAGCCCTCAATCTTAGGGTTTGTTCATATGAAATTTATCCCCGCAAAAGATAGGCTAAGCCTCCTTAAAATTAGGCCTAAGAGTCACCCCCAGAGAACTTCTTTTGTTGCTCAAATGTGGCCTCTCTCTCTCTCTCTCAGCCAACACAGCAAACAAACTCACTGCCCTCCCCCTCTCTCCATGGGACATGACTCCCAGGGGTATAAACCTCCCTGGCAATGTGAGACAGAAATCCTAAAATGAGCTAGGACTCAGCATCAAGGGATTGAGAAAACCTTCTCAACTGAAAGGGGGAAGAGAAAATTGAGACAAAACAAAATGTCAGTGGTGTAGAGATTTGAAACAGAGTCAAGAGGTTATCCTAGAGGTTATTCTTACACATTATATAGTTATCCCCTTTTACTTTAAGGTATATTAGAGAGGTTAGAGGGAAGTGCCTGAAACTGTAGAGCTGTGTTCCAGTAGCAGCCATGTTTCTTGAAGATGATTGTATAATGATAGAGCTTTCACAATGTGACTGTGTATTTGTGAAAACCTTGTGCCTGATGCTCCTTTTATCTATGGTATGGACAAATGGGTAAAAAAAATATGGATTAAAAATAAATAAATAATAGGGGGAACAAATGTTATAATAAACTGAGTAGACTGAAATACTAATGGTCAATGAAAGGGAGTGGTAAGGGTATAGAAAAAAATAGGAGGAACAAAGGTTAGAATACATTGGGTGGATGGAAATACTAGTGGTCAATGAGAGGATGGGGTAAAGTGTATGAGGGCATGTATGAGTGTTGTCTTTTTCTTTTTTCTTTGTTTTGCTGGAGTGATGCAAATGTTCTAAGAAATGATCATGGTGATGGATATACAACTATGAGATGAGATTGTGAGTCACTGATTATACACCAAGAATGGAAGTTCATATGTTAAGAATGTTCATGTTTATATGTTGTTATGTTTTGTCAATAAAAATACAAAAAAAATGATTGGTACATTCAACATGCACATATACACATGCATGCCTCTAGATCCATATATCCGTATGTCAGTATATGGGTCCATATATCCATGCTGCATACATAAAAATATATAACCATGTGTGTATGACAGGGTGGATGGTGGATGAACAAATATGTATTTTAGTGCATTGTAGATGGTGTAGTATAGAGTCAAAAAGATTATTCAGAGGAAAGCAAGGCCTGAAAATTATTGGCAAATGAAATCAATATCATTTTCTTTCATCTTTAGTTATAATTATCTATACGTATAAAAATACATACATATCATTATATATTATATTTTTGCTATACCTACTTATAGCATAGGAAAAATAAGTTACATCAGACAGTCCCGTCTCTTCTGAGATTATCTCCCAGGGCTAAACCTTTCTGTCCTAGCTCTGGAAAGCACCACACAGGGAAGCCGCCCCACTCAGAAATGCTGCTTCCGAGGCCTGGCCCAGGGTGAACGGCGGGGAGCTGGGTCCCGGCGGCAAGCAACACGCGCGGGGTGCAGGTTCCGGGGAGAATGTCTGCTTGGGGCGCCTCAGCTTCCCAGCCCCGGCTGGGCCCCTCCAGGACCAACGCAGGGAGGTGACCCCACTCGTCCCCGGGGAACTTTGGCTGGATCTCCACGTGTCCTCCCGGGGGTCTGACGCTGAGCGAGAGACCCCGGCAGCCGTGGGCAGGTGCGGCGGGGCGCTCACGTCCGGTGTGGCACCCGGGTCCCAGGTGAGGTACCCGGAGCCAGCGCCTGCACCGCGGCCAGTGCTGCCCTCCGGTGATGTCAGCCGCCCGTCTGAGTCAGCACACAGGGCCTCCCTTGGCCCCTGGGTCCTCAGTGCCCCCAGCACAGGTGACCACTGTCCATGAGACCCTCCTGAAAGCCCAGAGCAGCCCAGGCACTCTTGTGTCAGGAGACAAGTCAGTCCTGACGTCCTCAGCCGTCCACTCTGATCAAGGGGAGGGAGCCCCCGGCTCCCAATCTCACCAGCCTCTTGCTTATCTAACTAGTGCAAAGAAAATCAAAAATATGAAATAAAACTTCACTGATTACCCTCAGAAGGAGACACGAGTAGCAATTGTTAATGAAAAAGACAAAGAAATCTAATTCCGTTATCTAATTTTCCAGTTGAAAATGGTAATTTTCTTTCATCCTCCCATTGTTTGGATGACAATGACTCCTATTTTACATTACTCAGCCCACCCCCCACCCCCTACAAAAAGGTAAAGTAAAACAGAGAATACAAAATAAAGACACAAACTGTGGAAAATTTTTGAGGTGAAGAAATTGTTGGGGAAAGATGTTGGATAATTAACTCATAAACTGGAATTAGGAGTCAGCATCCCTGAAAACGGCATCGTGACTTGTTTTTCTTCAGCCCTGGTAACAGCGGTCTCCCCTCTGCGCTGACACACAGGATGGACCATTTTGTCCATCGAAGAAAAGCCTCTTCTCCCTATCCAGGAGGGGACAGTGGGCTTTTTGATAAAGTCATGAAATTTTTTATCTCATGAGACCATCCATTGCTACAAAGTTAAATGGAGATGTTAGCCTGGAGAATAATCAGAAAGGACTTAAATTTGGGCTCTGATGCCAGATGGAGAAAGAAAGCAAAGACAGAGAGGCCTTGATCTTTGGCTCGTAGGGGCCATAGATATGAAGTTGTGCCAGGACCCGTGTGGTGTGGTGTGGAATGGAGTGGTGTAGAGTGGTGTGGTCCGAGCCTGCTGAAACATTTGAGGGTACACTCCATCACACCAAAGACAAATTATGGAAATAGGAATTGCTTACATACATGCATCCTTATGGCTCCATGACCCACCTCTTTGCCTTTTATTAATGTGCACGATATTTAAAAATTCATACATCATTCAAGCAGCCTTCAGTATGGAGTAAAACCAATTGTCGCACATAGCTTCCTTTCCAAAAGTTGTGCTTTAAATGTGATTAGGAAATATTTGATGGAGAGGAGTTCTCTAGAGCAGGAAGAAAGGAGCATATAGCAAAACCCTGTTTAGTTAAAGGTAGAAATGCAAAAAAAAAAAATCAAATATTAATATTGCTTTCTTAATAAGTGACAATGTAGATATCTGTAGACATTTCCAGCACCTCCACCCAACCCCACATCCTGCCAATTTCCTGCACATCAGTATATTGACCTTGTGCCCATTTGGACGTATTGTCAGTGGTGACTACTCAGCAGGGTCGCTGTTACATTACTAGGACATATTCTTGCTATCTGAATAGGGATGCTGCAATTAATAGAATTTTGAGGATGGAAGCCAGGAACATCTTCAAGGGAAAGTCCATAGACCTACAGCACAGTTTCTAAACTCTTGGGCAGGATGGTGATGCCATTTATAGGGTTCATTTCTGTGCTCAGGAGGTTGGAGAAGATGATGCATCCTACCACGCCATGTCCTGTCATTCCACCTAAAAGCTGTATGTGAGATGCTCCCTCATTATCCACCCCAGTTGGCTAGTCCTTCCATTGCAAGGTCAAATCCCCAAATACCACTTCATGGAGTTCTTAAATCATTTAAGGCTAGATAATCAGAAAGAGGGTTATTACTTTGTCATGAGCATTATTAAATTGATTATCATTATCATTATTTATAACAGTGATAATAATGTAGAGATAAATGAGACTTTAAGGGCAGGCATTAAGAAAATGGGTGACACATATCAGTAGCTTATCTAAGGATGGATGAAAAGAAGAGAGATCTGGTAAGACTCAGGGCTAAGCACCCCTAAGGTACACGGAAAAGGAATTGGGTTTTTAGTCTTACTTGTCTGACCTGAGTCAACAAAATTGATGTGGCCCCCAAAGGAAGATCTTTGCGCTAATTAAGAGAAGTATTACTTTCAGGAGTCAAGAAGGTATCTGACCAGCCCTCTCCTGTACCAGAGTAATGTATCCAATTTTGGACCCTGGGATGGAAAACAAATGACAAACTCTCTTGAGGTGTTACACTAGAATAGATAAAAGTCTAGAAATGTATTATGTAGGGTAAAATTGAAATAATACAAGACTCTTAACTGGGAGAAGATGATGAATTTGGAGAATTAATAGAAATTATATTAAATATTTCAAAATTATGTGGTGGAGGAAAGAGTCACGTATAGTACAGCTCTAAGAAGCCAAATCAAGTCCAGCGGTAGACAGTGTACGGGGTAAGTTTTCTACTCCTTCAAAGAGAGCATTTTGACCATCAGGGAGAGTCCTCGACACCCTATCACAACAATGCTCCAGTAGAGACTAAACATCCCCTTAGGAAGGATATGTGTCAGATGAAATGGACTTAAAGTCCCCAGAACACAGCAATGACTCTCCCGCAGTTTCCCCAACTCCTAATTTTCATCCAAGGTCACCAAAATGGCCAAGTCTTTTATATAACTTTTCATCCCTAATTCATTTTCTTTTCATTTTCCAGACCTGCTCTCATCACAGGGCGCAATAGCATGCTATCTTCTCATGCATTCTTGCTCCCTTGAGGAATGTGTTCGAGTTTGGGTAATTACATTCTGCCAGCCTAAATTATCCCCGCAGTTTACATTGAGTAAGGCATTTTTCTTTAATATCTATCCTAAATTGTTGCATAGTGTTTCTGTGTACCAGTAAATATTACACACATGCCAAGGTAATAGTCAGATCCTTGGAAACAGCCCACCCTATTTATAGAAGAACAAGGAGAGATTAAAACTAATTAAAATTTACTTCGATTATTCATGTTCCTCCTGCATGTTTAGGCCTTTATGCAGGCAGTTTATGCAGGCAGTTAAGGGAAATAGACTCTATATAACCTGTTCTCGTTTTCCTGGGCTGGAGAATTGTTTCAGCTCCCATACCTTTCCAATTCCGGCTTTACCCAAAAGGCCCCCCAAAGAGGTCTTTGAGTCACAGGAAATGTGATGGGTCAATAGAATAAAGGTGGGGTGAAATGGCTGAGGTTTGGCTTGAACCCCATCACCAAGGTGATGAGTTTTAAATACAGCTCTGCAAATTCTTTCACAGACATGGCTGCTCAAGTCAGAGGCTATATCCCTTTTTAAATTTGTTTTGTTTTTTTTCCCCTTTCCCTTGTCTGCCTCCTTATTAAGAGTATTTATTCTAGCTGCTTTCATTGCTGACCTTGGCAGTTTATTGCAAATATTATTTCTCATGCTCGCTCTCTGGTATCTGACCTCATTCCTTTAATGGTTTCAGTATCTCAAGTTAGCATTTTTCTACCTATGTATCTTTTTGTTCTCCCCCATCTCTATTTTGCATTAGACAAGAGACACACATTTGAGACACAGAAGCCTGCTTGAAGACTGTGACTGCCTCGGCACAGAGTCCGTGGACGCTGGCACATAGCAAGCAGTGCAATGGTTGGTCCCTTATTGGTTCTGAGTCCCTACAGAGGCTGGATCTGCTTAGCCCTGTCTCCCAAGGACTGAGGGTCAGTCTGATTTGGGGTGAGTGGAAGAAGTGAATTGTGTCAGGGAGACTCTAAACTTTAATATCCCAGAGCCCTCTTAGGTGTTGTCAGCCCAAGGTCAAGACATTCTTTTTCTCCGATTTCCAATCTCACCTTCCCTCCTTCAAGTCCCTTCAAGGTGGGCCTTCAGGATCCAATTCCTGTCTTCTCCAAAAGAGAAGCCTCTCTCATCAGAATATTCTTTAATGTCCCTTTGTGGTTTGAGTCTTTTTCTCTGCCACTTATTGCTGGACTATGACATTCAGTTATTCATCCTTTCGTTTGACAAGCACTTATGGAAACATACTGTGCCCAGAACTGCACTAGTTCCCGGGATACAGAGTTAGGAGCTGCACTCATGAAACATACTGTTTAAAGAAGAAGACAAATATTCATACAAATAATAATTTAATTTCTGTTCTAAATGTGAAAAGTTCAAAGTGGAAAGAATGTATAATAGAGGGAACAAAATCCCAGAGCCATTACTTGTAGCAAACAGGCATTTAGAACAGTCCTGGATGTCTGGCTGGGAAATGCTGTACCAGAGCCCACCAGTATGAAGTCCCCCTCTTACTTCACAGGCTGCAGAGCTGGAGAGAGGAGAAGTTGCAAATCCCAGCATAGCAGAAAGAGTCACAGATTAGGAATTATGAGATCTTAGTTCTAGCTCAGACTCCCTGGTGGTGTTGGGAAAGCTCCTTCCTTTCGGGGTCTCGGGGTCTCTAAAATTGGGGAGGTGGGATGCTGCCATGTGAGCGTGGACCTCCAGGCTCCTGCATGCCAGCTTCCCCCGGCAGATGCCTTCACTTACAGTGAGCAGCAGGCGGGCACGACTGCGCTGCTATTTAGGCCTAAAGTTGCTAATTAGGCAAGGAAAGTACGTACATTTTACTTAATCTGAACTTTAGATAATTTTTGCTTTACAGTTTACTCTTTCCTCCATACAATGTCCTCCTCATCTAGTCTATACTGACTCACAAGAGGTTGCAAGAATTTGGGGGCAGGCGTTGACTGTTTTGCAATTGAGACAAGTGATTAAAATATTCCCAGCACATACACTTAATCAAAACAAGCCCAATTAAGCTCACTACTCCAGATTCCACCTCATTAGCTTTCTGTTCCTAAAATATAACAGATGTCATTGCTGCAGGCCCGGAGGTACAGACACATTTTTCAGCTAAGCATTTACAATGCAACCTAAGTTAGGGGAAGATTTAATTATTACTTTCATTGTTGTGGCTTCCTGTGGAAGCTCATTTTTCATTAAATAGCTATCTCTTTCTACCCAGCTGCCCACTACCACCAGTACACTGTCTTTCCCCTAAAGTAGTGGGTTCATAAAAGTATCTTTCCTGCCCTCTCCTTTTTTTGCCTAGTAAATTGATTTGGGTTATTCCAGGACTTATCCAATCCTGCACGTTTTATTAAGTGAATGGGGCAGGAAGAAATGAGATCCAATGATTCTCCCACCTTTCTTAAAAACACAATTGCTTTTTTATTCTGATATTGTTCCCCATACTCAGAAAAGAGGTCACGTCTATTTTTTTCCGCTACACTTTAGACAACATTGTATTTCAGCACTTAACATTTGCCTTTCAGTTTCTCTTATACGCTGCCTCCTTTTCAAGTTTTCAAGGCCATCTACTGTTTTAAGCCCTTGTCTCATTTGTTTTTACACACCCAGCTCCAAGTATAGTAAGTGAGTTTCTTTAAGACGAAAGGAAAATAAAATAAGGACCTGAAATCAAAATCTGCCCTGGGTAAAAAAATCCACAGAAATGTTTTATGTGCATTGCAGAGTTAATAATTGATTCTTACGCTGGAATAACCAGTACTTATTTGTCTAAACAGCAGATAGCTGTAAATCTGTACAGTCACCCATCGAATGATTTTTTCAGTGTGTCAGTATTAGTTCACTAGGCCTTCCATATGTTTTTGTTTAATTACATGGTTTTAATTATGATAGAAATGCCATCCTGGGGAATGGCTATACTCAGAAGTGGGAAGTATCCTGGGCCGCCACGCATGCCAGCAGTGAGAGGCAAACTCACCAGGAACGAGGCAGGACAAAGGAGTTCAGGCAAAGGCTTTATTTCAGGGAGAAATAGAGCCGCCCAGGCAGCGTTTCCAGAGAGAGAGAAACTGCTGCCCTGAGGTGGCAGGGGACAGGGTTTTTATGACTTCTGGGTTAGGCAGTCGGGGGCAAGGGTTAAGCAGGTCTCTAAAAAACACGCAGCTAAGTTAGGAGTTGGCAGCTTTCCATTGGTAAAGTTTAAAAATTAAGTGCTGCCTTAGGCACGCAGGGCTGTAAATGCCAGAGGGCTGACAGCAAGAATGCATCTGTCGGAGGGTGGAGGTTGAGGAATGGGAGGTTATCACAAGACGGCCATTGATGGAGAGTGAAGGAGATGCGGGCTGACCTGAGAGAGGTTTGCTGAAATATCTGCCAGGGGTAGGTTCCATCCTGGGGGAAGGGGGCCCCTACAGCCCCCCAGAAGGGCAATGCACACATGGAGCTGCTTCTTGATGGTAAGTTTGGCTCCAAAGATGGAGTGCTTTCTTTGTTTTGGTTTGTTTCCTGGATCTGTCTCACTCTCTGCCCTTTGCTTTGTATTTCTAGATAAGTACCTGCTCTTTAAAGAGACTGGACAGTTTTCTTCCTGGGCATATTCTACAGGAAAGACTAACATAGATCCATGCCCCATAGAGGTGTCTCTTCCTTTTCTCTTGTTTTGCAGGTGTCGATGGGTCTGGAATTAATCATCTGGTGGGGACTTATTTCAGATTGGTACGCAAACGACGAGGTCAAGGAAAATGTGATTTGTGTTTTTCAACTCTGAAATGAACCCGTCTATCCAAATGAGTGCCCTTCTCTTCAAGAGTCCCCCACGGTGAGGGGAAGATCATTCCGAAGAGGTTGATGTCATGCAGAACTTCCCAGAACTACTTTTAGGAAATTTCTAAAGAGCCAGTATGAAAAAAATCATACAGATTTTCAACCGCATTGCCTTAAAGTCAGAGGTCTTGTGTTTCAAGAAGGAAAAGCAGGGCTAGTTCTCTTTCATCAACCTTCCTCACCTCACTTGGTTTCACACTATCTTTGGTAGTTTCCAATACTGAAATTTCCCCATAAACATGTATAAAATTGCTACCGCAGAAAAAACTTAAAGTCTGAAGAAACTTTTCAAATTGGAATTCTATATTTATTTTGAGTGATCACAGTATTACTGGAATCAGTGTATAGCCATCCAGGTTGGCTACTATAAAAAGAAAAGCAATTAATTGGACTGAAAATGTGGAGTAAGTTTATTAAAGCAATCAGTGATCTGTACCTAACACCTTCTAGTCATCACGGATCTACACCAAACCTGCAATTAAATAGCATCCTGTCATACAACAGGAAGCAGTGCAGAGTGAAGTTAAGTATGGATGCCTCTATTTTTAAATTCCTTGAGAGTAGGATGATATTTGTCTTGCTTATGACTTTATCTCCCAGGCCTAGGATAATGCTGAGAATAGAGCAGGCACTTAATAAACACTTCTGAATCAAAATTGGTCAGTCACTCTCTAAACAACAGGCTAAAAAGGTGCTGTTAAGCCTGAAGCCTCTTTAATATAAAGCAAGGATGAGCAAACCATGGCCCTTGGGCGAAATTTGTTCCAAAGCCTGTTTCTATATAGCCTGTAAACTAACAATGGTTTTTAACATTCTTAAATGTTGAAAAAAAAAATCAAAACAAGAATAATAGTTCATGCTACTTGCAAATTATATAAAATTCAAATTTTAGCATGCATAAATAAAATTTTATTGCAAGTGTCCATCTTTGGATTTTATAACCATGCCCATCTATGCCTATATCATCTATTGCCATTTTCATGCTACATGGACAGAGTTGAGTAATTGTAGCAGAGACTATATGGTCCGCAAAGCTAAAATATTTGTCATCTTGGCTGCCCCATTCACCAAAAAAGTTTTCTGGCTCCTGATATAAAACAATTGAGAAAAAAAAAATCATTGGTAGAACTGGTAAAAAATCTGAATGATAAACTAAAAAAAAAAAATCTAGTTTAGCAAATTCTTAACTCAACCTCCAAGAGGTCAGTGAAGTGCAATCTTCTGGAAGACATTCCCGCTGGCTCCTGTGCCCAGAACACCGCCTGGTGCTCCCCTGTAGCACCCACCCCCTGTGCTATGAATGCCTCCTCTCCAGGTGCCTAATTCGCTGATGGAAGAATAAGAAATCCCAACACCTGCAACAGTGTGGAAAGCTGGAGAATGAAGGAAGCAACGCAGGAACAAACAAATTTTAATATTCAAAGTGATTGCCGAATATCATATTGCCAAAGCCAAGTCTGGCTCTAGGGAGAAGGTAAGAGCAATCTTTAATCACACCTTGTGTGTATGCAAATAGCTGCTGTTAGAGTGAATAGAAACACTTTGTTCTCTTTAGGAGGTTAAATATGCCTCTCCACAAATGTGTTAACATCCTTCCTTTGCTTAACAAATCTTCTTTTCATGAGCTCCTCAAAGGTAAACTTTATCACCAGGTTGGATTATCATAACCTCCAAATCTGGGTGTATGTATTAAGCTCATCTCTCTCATCTTAAAAAGAAATTACTCTTCAGCCCCCATATTCACCTCAAATATCAACTAATTTTGTTCTTCCCTTTCATAGTCAAACATCTCTCAAAAGCCATTTACATTCTTATATTGAGAACTTTCTTAACCAGGAATGATTTCCCTCACATCAAGTCTCCTCCAGGGCTCGCTCTTTGCCCTGACCTTACCTGCTCCAACCTCTCCAACTTCCCCGGAGGTTCTCTTCTCCCTCCACCCACTCTCCTTCAGGAAGCTCCCCCCAGCCACAGCTGGAGGAACCTCTGTTGTCAGCAATTCCAGCTCCACCATCGCCTGCGGGTCCTGGGATTATCCTCATGTGCTGTCCTCACTAGACACCACAGGCACTTGCTAAACCAAGCCAAAGCCTCTTCCTAACCACCGAGTCCCTCAGCTTGGACGTCTCATCTTGGGGAACAATACCCTTGTCCACCATGGAGCCAGTTCAGGCAGAGGGCTCTTGTGGAATCCATCCCCACTCCTACTGATTTTCCTGCCTAGAGAGGTCCTTAATCGCTTCACAACTCAGAGCTCGACCTGCCTCTATCCTGTTGTTCGTAAATGTATGTATGCACACACACACACACACATAT
>PVIY010004526.1:0-102155 GCA_004026745.1 Myrmecophaga tridactyla
CCACACCACACAGAACTGTACTGAAAGGACAATCGACCATAAACATGGCTGAATCTTTCTAACAATGTGGGGGAGGGATGTGGAGAAAGGAGGAGAGAAAGAGAGAGAGGGGAGAAAAGAGGGATACAGATAAAGGTACGGAGTAGGAGAGAAAAGTAAGAGGGGGAAGAAAGAGAAAGAGATGGGAGGGGAAGAAATGGAGGAGGGGTGGAGAGGAGAGAAAAGGGGAGAGTGAGAACACACACACACTAAAAGCAGTCTCTTTTGCAGCTGATATAAGTTCTCATTTCAGAGTTTTCCTAACTTACACTATAGAGGCTGACCTTACTGGCAATATTTAAAAGTCAGTGTTAATGGCTCCGAGATAGCTGATTAAAAGCAGAATGAACAGCTGTGAAGTTTCAGCCTCATTTACCTTCTATAATACTTTCAATGCATAAAACATCAGCAAAAAATGTGGGGAACGGCCTTCTGTGGAGCTGTGACAAATGATCCATGTGCCTTGTTGAGTCATCTATTGGTTCCCTGCTTCCTCCTGAGAGAGGGGGAGCCAGAGGGTCCCCTGCAGGGAGGAGGTAGGACAGCTAGACCTAGAAAGAGGGAGCCATTCTCGGCCATTCTTCCCAGAAAGAGAAATGTGGGCTGGGGGTCAGGGGGCAGGTACCTAAAAATCTTAAATAGAGAAAGAGAAATATATCTTTGCTCCGTGGAGACAATCGGAAGATTTGTTTGCTTTTTTTCCCAAAGACTTTAAGCAGAAGACACGCAGGGGCTGGCAATCGATATAACCCAATGATAGAAGTAAAACACCAGGATTCATCTATCAGGGTTTTTAAAGCGACTGGACTCCATCCTCTCCTACACTTCCAACTGGGGTTATAATCTCTTTTCTTTTATTTACTTCACTTATTGACATCAGGAGGAGTATTTTGATGTGTATAAATGTAAACATTCATAATGTGATAATCGAAAAGCTTGAGATAAATCTAACACTAAAAGTAACATCTTACATGGCCCTGAGTTACAACAGAAGAGTTTTTATAAGACTCAGTTACGATATCATGGCAGCAAAACGATTCTCTATTATGTTGTTAAATATTCAGTTTTTAAAGTGTCCTTAAAATTTTGGGGCGGTGCAACGGCGGCTCAGGGACAGAATTTTTGCCTGCCATGGCAGAGACCCGGGTTTGATTCCCAAAGCCTGCCCGGGCCAAAATAAAATAAAATAATATTAAAAAATTTTGTGCTTAGGATTTTCAAATTACACTGCAATTCTCTTAGATGGGAAAGCTCTTTTTAAAATAAGAGGCGGCCCCATGCAGAGGTCCTGCCTCACACTTATTTGAATCCAGCTGTTACTTTTTTCTGTGTTCTTTAACCCTAACATTGTTTCTGGACACCGAGAAAGACTGTTTCCTGAATGCACATAAATATAATATCTTTCACGTTCTCAAAATGGGCAATCTGAGAGTGTGACAGCCACCGCCTGGGATAAAGCCGAGTGCAGGCTCCCAGGGGCGCTGACCTGGGGGGGAGAGAAGGAGGTTTATGAGCCACACGCTGTCTACACAGAGAGCCTCTCCTGTGGCCACACTCCTCTTCTCCAACTTTTTAACGTTTTCCTCCTTGCCAGGTGACAGTTACGTACGTGGCGTAAGCTTTTACTGCGTTTTGTTCTCGAGGACCTCCAGGCACGTAAGGAAGCAGATACACTTAGGCACAGCCATAATCCGTACAGTGGGGAATGGCGATGCTCGGCCAGGTGGGGTGGGGATGTACCTGGCACCATTGTCACACCTGAGAATAAGGAACTCATTCACCTCCGTGATTTTTTATTTTTTTATTTTTTAGGTTTTATTATTTAGTACAGTTTTAGGTTGACAGGATTGAGTTGTCACCCCCCCTTCCCACCCTCATTTCCATTATTTTTTAACATTTTGCATTCCTCTGGTATGTTTGTTATAACTGATGAACTGATAGTAACACATTGTTACTAACTAAAACGTCCGTGGTCTATGTTAGGGTTTGTGCTTAGTGCTACACAGTTCTCATTCTGTGGGTTTTGATGGCTGCGTGAAGGATGAGTATCATGGCAAAATTCATGGATTCGCCTCCATTATAATCATGGCACTGCTGGTGTAATTTGAAGTATGGTCATTCAGGAAAGTTAAATGCAAACCAGGAGAGTTTTGTACATGGAAAAGAAAATAAAAGATAGGTGAAATGACCTGAAGTTTAGTTCCTCCCCACTGCTATTTACTATTATTATGATTATTGTTCTAAGATTCACTGCTAGCTACTGAGTTCAGTGATTCAGATGCATTATCTCACTTAAGCTTCACGGCACCTTAGGTGGGGGTGTCATTTTGTACCCCATGTTACGGGAAGCTTAGAAGGTTTCCTCCCTTCCCCATGGCACATAGAGTAAGGAAGGGGCTTGAGTCATACTCACCCCAGAACCTGCTGACTCTACAAGCTGGGTGTTTAAATCCTATGCGGCTATTTCAAGGATTTATTCTTTATTACAGTATCTCAAAACAGTAGGGGAGGCTTGTGGCTGATTTATCTGGGGGTCAAGTCTGGTTTTACTTAGTTGTGAGTTTGGAGCCTACCAAGGCCAAGGGTCCACAACAACTCCACTTAGGTATACTTGGACGCGCACAGAGGTTGGGCATCTGAATTAGTGTCAGTCCCATTCACACACCTCACCCCACCCCTGCCACCTCCCAACACCCAAGGCATGCTTCCCCTCTGCCAAGCACACCAGCCTTCAACCACCTGCCACCCTGGCCCAGCCCAGTCACAAGTTCCCCTTCCTTCTCATCAGCATGCTCTCCCCATGCCTCAGACTTCCCACTTCCCTGGCCAGCTGCCCCCATCCCACCCCATGCGGGGCCTCTCCTTCCCTCTTCTAGCACCCTGGCTGCAACCACAGGGCTCACTCCTTCACAAAGCAGCCACACAGAGGCATGGCAGGTGAATTCCCCTGGCTCCCTCTGCTACTTTCAAATGCAAACACACACATACACACAAAATCCATGACTTGATGGAGAGCTGAGAAAGCAGAATGTTTTGAAGTGTGAGATTGGGAACCTTTATACGATGAAGACTAAGCAGAGGTGAACAGTGAAACAGCAGCTCTGAAGGTACAGCTTGGTCAGAAGAACCGAGGATGTGCTGAAACGAAATGCATGGGGCTCTGCAGGATATGCATGAAAGGTGTCCTCCTGACTGCGGAGAAGCAGTAGATGTAGATGTCCTCCTCCCTCAGCTGGGAGCATATGTGAGCAGCAAGCTCATCAGAGAAAGGTTCTGGCATGTTCTTGCACAGACTGTCTGGATTTGGGTCCCCCCCCCGCCAAGTTCTTTGTATATCACAGAGCTACATAATGGCTTACACGCTTTCACCAAATATCAACATGTGACAATTGATCTCTGTAGCAAAAACACTTCCTGTTCATAGATCAAATCACAACCCACTCTTCTCCTGAGGACTCCTATTTCTAGAGAACCAGAAGTTTCAAAGCACACCAAGTCATAGCCCAGTAAAACAGATAGTTATAAAGCCAGGTCGGAGCCTGGTAAGAAAGAAAAAAATAAAAGGAGAAAGAGCAAGGTAGATTTAAAAAAAGTAAACAGATATTTACATCCTTTCCACATATACATGACTAATGATTGCATGTTTAGTCCATTTATGCCTTGTATGGTAATTGACTCCATGACATTTAAAAAATCAGAACAATTTCCCATTTTACTGAGAAGAATTCTCACACTAATTGATCTCTAGGTGCTCAAATAGGATTCACTTGATGGATAAGAAGTAAAGCCTTTAAATATGATTATCTAGAGCTATTTGTGTTGAATTACTTGGAGCTCCAACCGTGAAGCAAAATAAAGCAAAGTTTTAACCAGCTCCAAAGGCAGGAGTTACCTGGACAATATTAACTAGAGAGAGGAAAAAGCTGGAAGATATGAGCTCAGCTTCCCATTGGCAGTCACACTTGATAATAATCTTTCAAGATCAAGCCATTCTAATAGAAAATTGCAATGAAATGAAACTGCATATATCTATACCTATATCTATGCAAATATATGTATATATGCAAATATATATGCATATTATATATATATAAGAATCTACACAATGAATGACCTCCATCTGGCCAGTTTTTCAGTGGGGATGCCTGTGATTATACTGAGGTAGCATTAGGTAATCCACTGCTAAATATGGAAATACATAGACTATAAACTATTCCGTTCATTGTGCCACAAACAATGAGTAGCCTCAAGGACATATCTCATTGCTTCTTTAGCTATATTGTTGTTGATCTCATCAAGGTCAAATTTTAACCCAAAGTTATTTATTAGCATGGAAATGTCATCGGCTTGGTGACTGCAGAGGAGCAGGCAGTGGCTCTTGCAGATGGTAAAATGGACAGATAGGTTGGTAGGGGATGGAGGCATCTTTCTCAGACGTCACTGGGGAAAGTGATGGGACGTTCTCTCATAGTGTTGGGACAGAGGGTCAATTCAAAGATTTGCCGTCATCCTGGAGGTCTGGTCTCAACTCCTGCCCTCACGGTGAAACGTATTTGTTCTCTGCTCTTCAATCTACAGCACAATGTTCGTGCCCATCGTTTGTTTTAGAACTGAGAGAAAGAAAAAGAGAGGGAGAGGAAAGAAGGGAGGGAAAGTGAGGGGCAGAGGGGAGAGAGAAAGAGACTCCTTAAGAGGAGGTTTTCCTAAATACTTTTCCCAGAGATTGTGCATGATGGATTTCTACAGCAGCAGTTTAATAAAATGAATGGAAGTGGGCTTTTCCTTGTAATAGATGCAGTTTCCATTTATGGCAAATTTACTTCCCCAGGGTGGCAGATTTAGCTGAGGACAGAGCACAGCATTGGGGAAAGGCTACTGGATTCATCATCCAAGGCCCTAGAGCTCCAGAGCTGGTTCCATGTGGGGAGTGGTGGCAAATGCACAATGGCCAAGTCAGGCAGCCTGGGCTTGTTACCTGCCTTGCACAGACTCCATTTCTTCTGCTGCTAAATAGGGGTGATACAACTCCCCATGCCCTGCAGTCACCCTGAGGTTAAACAACAAAGCCCATGCAGGGTGCTGGGTAGGGGGTGGTGGAGACCAGTGCAAGCTGGATGTTGGCAGCAACTGCCACATGGCCCTAGAGACCCAGGTTCCCCGCCAGGATAGCAGGCAACAGGCCAGAGGAGAGCCCCCGTTGGCTGAAAAGCTAATCAACTCTACCTGCACAGTGAAGAGTTATAAAGCCCTCTCCCATCTCTGCCTGCCACTGGTATTAGTAGAGTCTCAAGGCTACTCTGTGTGAGCATCTCCTTACTAACCATCCTTGTCAGGAGAAGGTCTGAAGACTTCTAGGGGAGACATGCTTACTAAGAGCCCAAATGGCATTCAGCAGGTTCCAAGGCCCTCAGCCCTCAGATGCTAGGTCCCCCTGGATAACAAATCCTCCCTGTCCTAGACCTCTCCAGCACCTGGCCCTTGCTCCGTCTCACCTCTGCCCTGGTCTCCTCCTCTCTCACGTGGACCACTGTGACGGCATCCTAACCAATCTCTCTTTTGAGGGTCTTGATGTCTCCAACTTTTCAGATTGAGTCCAGCGTGATCTTTCTAAAACTCAAAATTTAACTTTATGCCTCTTGCTCAAAATCCATCCATGCGTTCAGGATTGGGGGGTGGGCTTCATGGTCTGTAGTCCACCTACCTTTCTAGGTTCATCTTTTGCCACTTTCTTGCTCCCTCCTATTACCCACATGCCCTACCCCAAACCAAAACAACACACACACACACACACACAGACACAGACACAGGTGTTCCTACTCCTTGTACTTTCAGGAATGTCCCTGTTCTCAAGCCTCCGTACCTTTGCATATTCTGATCCCTATGCCAGGATCACCCCTTCTGCCTGTCTTCACCTAATCCTTCAAGACCCTTCTGAGGAATCTTTCCCCTGTTCTTCCCACCTCTGGGTCAGGTGTTCCTCTGAATATTTACATTTACATAATATAAATTATATATACATTGAGTTCCATGATAAAGGAAGCTACAAAAATTTCTTTGAAGTTCCTTCTCTCCTACAAAACTGATGTCAATGATTAGAACGATTAGCAGGGATTAAGCTCCAGCTTTACCAGCACAGAATGTTTGCAGAGTGAGGGACTGTGGTGGAATTCATGCTGTAAATGTGCTCAATCTGCTAACAGGGAGGGCCATGCAGAGCCCGGGTAAGGCAAGGGTTAACTAAGTCAGAGGCTGCTCTGCCTCCTGCTCTCCCAGATGTAAAAGCTGCATTCACTTGTAACCCAACCCAATATTTCTCTTGTGCTCCCACCCCTCCCCTTTGCTCCTGGTGAGAGCATTTTTACAACACAACCCCTTGAAGGTGACAAAGGTTCCAAAAACTATGCATTTCATTTTAAACTCCCTCCCCACCCACCCAACTTCAGCCTTTGTACAAGAAAAGAGAAGTTTCCCAAATCAAAAGTAGATTAACTCTCACCCTTTTCTCCATGCGCATTTGCATTTGGAACACCGTATAGGAGGCTATAAACAGACCCCTGGGTTGAGTGATTTATTCACTGCTCTATGGAAAGCGGGACAAAAGCAGCAGTCTTTTCAGCAACTCTATTGATTGTGGGCTGCTGCTGGGGCTGCTGGAGTGTGGCAGCTCCCTCCTTACTCATCTCCCTCTTAAAGCTTTCAGAGAGGTTAGCAGAACCTCAAGCCTCATTACAAAACTGAAGAAACAGCTGGACATTTCTTGCTGATCCAAAGCGCAAAAAAGGCTTTCAGAAGAAAATACTTAAAAATGCAGCTTACAGGAATGGCTTCTATTTAGGACAATGGAACAGTTCTGGCAGTGGTGACCATAGCAGGACACTGTGGATGTAATTAACAGCACAGAAATACATATTTGAATGTGGTTGAGGGGAAATTTTAGGTTCTTTATTTGTTACTAGAACAAAAATTTTTTAAAAATCCATGGAACTGCACAACACAGCAAACTCTAAAGTAAACCATGGATTAGCATTAATAGTACATAAAAATATGCTTTCATCAATTGTAACAAATATGCTACACCAATGCAAGATGTTAATATGGGGTGGTATATGGGAAGCTGTGTTTTATGCATGATTTTTCTGTAAACCCACAATTTCTCTAATTAAAAAAATCACACACACAAAAAAACCCCACTGGGATTAGAGGAGAAAAACAGTAGTTTAAAAGAATGGCTCCCCCATGTCCCCAACACACACACAGACACACAACATCCTTTAGGCAGCATGCAGAGAAAACTGGGGCATGTTTTTGCTTTAGCATGATTTTGCCCTTTGAAACTGGGAATCCAGGCTGCAGGCTCTTTCCAATTTTTTTTTATGTGGCCTACTTTATGGGGGGAGCTGGTCATTATTTTAACAGAACAAAGGCTCTGAACATTTAGAACAAGCATTCAACTTTGCCTTGGTTTGGATGGATGCTTGCAATTTCTCATCCCACCTTAATTGCTTTTTATTTTGAAATAATTTTAAACTTATAGGACAGTTGCAAAAATAATAGGAAACCCACACAGAGAATTCCAACATACCCCCTCCCCCACATACATAGCTCTGTTGCTGGACTTGTGTTCCTAGGTTCTTGGCCATGGTGCAAAACTAGGGCACAGCACAGATAGAGTAAGCAGGCAGAAAGTTCATGGAATAACGCATGCAAAGAGGAGCATGCGGGCACCCTCACAAGACAAGAGAGGTGAGAGGTGAGCGAAGCTAGCAGTATGGGGTCATCTGCTTTAACAGATTTTTGTTCCTTTTGTAATTTTTATTAACGAGTTTACAGCCCTCTCCTTTTACCTCCTTCATTGATGCTTGTTTGTAGATGATTCATTCACTCAGGCAGGGTCACCCCCATGCTATTTATTGCTGTTCTCAGAGATATCTTTCTCCTTGAAGCCTCACTGCTTCTTGGAATTTGCCCTTTGCTCATCAACCAGCCACCATGCTAATTCTAATCCTGCCTCAGCTCCACCAATTTTAACATTTTGCCACATTTGCCTATCATTCTATCTATCTGTCCGTCTATCCACCCATTTATCCATCCATTCATCCATCCATTTTCTGAACACCTGAAAGTAGGTTGTATACATCACGCTCCTTGAACACTTAATGCATCTATGGACATTTCCTAAGCACAAGGGCATTCACTTATCGTGACCACCGTAAATACAATTACCAAGGTCAAGAACTTTAACATTGATACAAAACCCTAAGTCCATATTCCAGTTTTTTTCATGTCCCAGTGAGGTCCTTTTGGGTCCTTTCTTCTCCATTGTTAGATCCAATCTGGGATTATGTATTGCATTTAATTGTCTCTGTATCTTAAATTGTTCTCTCTCTTTCTTTTTAAATTATAGAAACATATATACAAAATAAACTTTCCCATTGCAATCACTCCCAAGTGAGATTTCTCACATTCACAATTTGTGCTACCCTCACCACCATCATTACCAGCATTTTCCCATCACCCAGACAGACACCCCACACCCCAATCTGTATTCTACTTTCCATCTCTATGCATTTGCACCTGCCTTTATTCTTTTGAAAATACCTCCTGTAAAAGAATAAGGTTAGTATTTTTATAAAGTGCCACCTCATCTTTGTTAAGGGATCAATGACTGCACAAGTATTTTCTCTGAGTAAATAAATTTCATTTCTTTAAGTATTAAAAGTTTATTATAACTAAAAAAAAAAAACCACTTAGTTAATGAAGGTCAGGCATCAGACAATACATTGAGATGCCCTAGCAATCATAATTAAATTTTTTCTTGCTATCTAGGCTCATCAGTAAGGACTCAGACTATGCTTTGGGCCATAATTCATGAGTAAAATCCACAAGGGCCCCTGCAGTATATCCGTGCCTCTTCTGAATGTCTTGCATTAAACTCCTCAGCGAGTTCTTTCGTCTCACTTGTGGGTGCTACCTTATCTCCCCACTTCTACTCCATCCATCTGCTGTGGACTAGAAGCCAAATAACTGAGCTTATTTTAAACACACAAGGTAAACAGGCTTTTAGTAGGAGCTTGGGACCTCTTCTTAAGTAAAGACTTAGAGTTTACTGTTTGGATTTTGAAATATCTATTTTGTCTGCTCAAAGGACTGACATTTCCTGGCTGCATTCTTGAGAGCTGAGGCTGGTGGAGATGTGAACTCTAGACATCTTTAGACTTAGGCTTTCCCAATTGGACTCTTTTACAGAAGGCGAAGCTGAGGTCAGAGTGGCTCTGTGCCCAGGGTCTCTTAGCTGACTGTCAACAGGGACCAAAGCCAACTGTGGTGACTTCTACCAGGGCCCCACCCACTAGGTCATCTGCAGTTTGACTTGGCACAAGTCAAAATTCTAAAAAAAATAATTCATTTTGTGTGGCAGCCCTTCTTTATCATATCGGAAACGAATTCCAATTGCCCATTTGTGTATCAGATAAAATCAAAATTGCAAGAAAAAGAGAACACATCTGGCTGGTTCGAATTTGTGGACCCCAGAAAAGCCATATCTTTTAATCCTCATTCAGTATTCCTGAGTGGGAGTTTTTAAAATTATTCATGGAGATGTGACCCATCCAATTGGGGTGGTAACTTTAGAATAGATGCTTTCCATGTAGGTGTGTCTCTACCCATTCAAGGAGGGGTTGCTTACTGGAGCTCTCTAAGAGGGAACCATTTTGGAAAGAGCTACAGAGCCTGTGCAGCCAGATACCATTTGAGATGAAGAAAGAAAACATCCCTGGGAGAGCTTCATGAAACAAGAAGACTGGAGAGAAAGCTAGCCGATGTCGCCATGTTTGCCACGTGCCTTTCCAGCTGAGAGAGAAACCCTGAACTTCATTGGCCTTTCTTAAGTGATGGTTAACTTAAGATGGTTAAGATGGTTAACTTAAGATGGTTAACCTTGTGTTGGTGCCTTAAGTTGGACATTTCTATAGACTTGCTTTTATCCGCACAATTTCACAGCCTTAGAACTGTAAACTTGCAACTTAATAAATTCCCCCTTTTTAAAAGTTGTTCCATTTCTGGTATATCACATTCTGGCAGCTAGCAAATTGGAACAACATCCTTTTCCAATTATAAAGTTAAAATAATTTTCTGAAATAATACCTTAATCTAGATTAACCAGCACAATGATACCTAGAAATTTACCAGAAATTACTGGTCTTGTCCAAACATTGCCAATTCTACTAATACTCACATAATAGCAGCTCGCATGAGGGTGTTTACTATATATAGGCCTGGCACTATATATAGTAAGATAAGCATTCACATGGATTATCTTGCTTAATTTTCACAACAATCCCACTAAAACCATTTTACAGGTGAGGGAGCTAAAACTAAGAAAAGGCTGGTAACTAGAAAACATAGACAAGCTGCCACACAAGAGGCAGAGCCTATGAATCCAGTTCTTGCCGATTTTTTTTTCTAGTTCTTGCCAATTTTAAAGTCTGTGCTTTAAGCCACTTTGTTATAATCCCTGGGGAGGTGGTGGGTAATGGGTGCTGTCTTTAAAAGTCTGTTTGCTGTATAACAAAGAGAAAAAAAAAAACCCTCAGCACAGTGGATCTCAACATTGGCTACCTAATGAAATCTGAGGAACTCTGAGAAAAACTAACCCTGCTCTAGAGATTTGTAGTCAACTGGTCCAGGGGACAGTTTAGGAGGTTTAAGAGCACCCCAGGTGATTCTCATGTGAGCCACTGTTTTAGAAAAATCCCTATTTTTTTTTTTTAGCTGTTCCTCTGAACCAGATTTCTTAGTTGATAGCTTTTAATTGCCCATATAATAGCCCCTTAGAACCTGTCCATGGGAGCTTACTCTTCTGGTTAGAAATCCAGCTGATGACCAGTTATGTACTCCTCATAAATGAGCCTTATGCTCTTTGATTCAGTCCTATTTTTGTGGCAGGAATTTTCTTAGAATGGATTCTCTCACCAAAAGAAGTTTTTGATGATTCTAGATAGTTTTGAACTTGAAGTGAATTTATATCTTACCAGTGAACCCCCTTTAAAAACTGGACTTGGAACTTTAGAGCCAAGTCTGGCTTCTGAAAAAGGGGATGGCAAAATAGGGGCCCAGTGAGATTCTCTGGACTTGCAGAACAGTGGGAACCAATTTCTCATCCTCAAAGACAGCCCATATTCTGTGAGAGGGGGGAAAACAGGGCAGTTTCACCTATTGCTTTAGACTTGTCCCGACGTTTCTAAGGAAGTGACCCCTAGGTGTTCCCACTTCCGCTCTGCATCTCCAGGCTGGTTTTGCCTAAACTGTGTGGTGGTTAGACACAAACCCACACACCAGGGTTCAATTTCAAGCTTGCCGTGGCTGAGGTGGAGAAGACTGGGCAATAAAATTCATATATTTCTAGAGAATTTCATTATTGAGTACTTCTTGAGGATTCACCTTGAGGGTACAAACTAGGGACTAAATGAGTTTGTGTTCATTTCTGGTTATTTCTCATTGAAATGTGGGAGATAGCATGAGGCTAGAGGTAAGTCAAGCTAAGCATTCACAGGTATTAGTTCTTCTTTTCACCCTAGGAGGTAGGAGGCCCTCTCCCACTCTAGAGATGAAGAAACCCCAGATCAAAGAAGTAAAGGAATTGTTGAAGAACAAAGGCAGCCAGTGGCAGAGCTAGGACTTGCATTGGGTAGGAGAGATCTCTTGATTCTCCGATCTCCATTTCCTCAAGTACAAAAATGGTGAGGGAGGACCAGAGAATTTATTCCGCAAGTATGTCTTAAGAGCTGAGTGGCAGGAATTGGGCTGAAGGCCAGTTAAATAAAATAAATTTAATGCCGACTAGATCAGGGCCCTAACTTATGACACTCTTTGCCCTTTCAGAATCTACCGGTGGTCAGACATCACTGAGATATTTCCCATTCTAAAATTTGCCCTGATTCTACTACCAACAAGAACGCCATGCACATTTTTGTACAGAATGATGCCATTATCCATCCATGGCAAAGCAATTTCAGTGGGGAAAGGAGCGAGCTAAAACCTATATGACCAACAAACAATTAACTCCCAAGTTACCTGGGTTGACAGGCTTGCACCAGCCCAGGAAGATGCAGAGCTAGCCTGCCTCTTCGCTCTCTAAATGCTACAGCACAATTTTGATTGGACATACACACTTGCTTGAACACACCGCCCACATGATTAGTTTCACAAGGTGCAAGGAACACATCTTTGGAAGGGAGGTCTGGCCAAGGGAAACTTCTCCCAGTGGCACGCTGGCTTGTTTAGAACATAATTTTCTGAATTCTATAATTTTCTACCCACTCACTGTAATTTTATATTCAGCATGGCACACACCCAAAAAGCAGCAGGATTCTAACCCAACAGAACAGGATCTGTTTTAGCAAATCTTCAACACGATTTTGCCTACAGGCAGTCTTTGAAATATATTAGCTGGTCTTTAACATACCAGTAACAATTGCTATGCAATCACCTGAGTTAACTAAAGTTTTCAAAAAAAAAAAAAAAACAACACCCCCCCCCACACACGAAATCTCAAAACGCTGCTTTAAAAGCCAAACTTAATAGAATGAAGGACTTTTCTTTTTCATTTTTATGCAAGTGCTTGCTCACAAAATGAAATAAATGTACTCAGTTATGCCCAGGAAAGTACAGCTCCTACCTATTTTCTACTTTTTCTTCCTGATTACCTAAGACTGTCCTTTCTTTAATTCACTGTCTAACTCTTAATCTGCAAGTGTAGGTGGAAAATGTTATTCTAATCTTAACATAAGAAACACACTAACATTTATCCCTTAAATCTCTTTGGTGTACTAAGAATTTCATAGACAGCAAACGTTAAAGTTCATGCAAGAATATTTTACAAAATGACACAAATCCTCTCAGTAAATGAAAACTTTCCTACAACAATTTATATGTGCAAGTAATTACATTTATTTATCCAAGATTAGGGTAAAAAAAAATCCATTTGCTAGTTTTCAGAAATAAGAATACTCTCCCAAGTCACTAAGAGAGCTTTAAATTCTCTTAAACCATTTTTTCTTATAAAGTAGAAATAAAAAGTGCAATAAAGACATTCATTTTCCATAGTTTCAAATTAGTCTTATTTAACATGAATGGAAGACCATGCGTTTTGACAATCTTCTAGTCAGAGCAAATGGGGGTGGGGTGGGATTTGTCTATGCGATCTTTTGTAAACAAGTCATAATATTCCAAAGAATAAGGACAGTCAGTCCTGCTATAATGTTTGTCTTGAAGCATGACTTTGTTTCTGTCCGACTGACATATTAGGGATCAATCTGAGTTTAATGCAGATTACTGGATTTTGGGTTTGTTCCCGTGGAATTTCATCCACCAGAAACACCAGGTGAACTCACAAAACTGTCCTCAGCTCAAGAGAGCAGCACTGAATGCACACGCAGCCCACCCAGCCTACAGGTCTCTCAGCTCACCACGTGCAATCAGAGGCCACACCTGTCCCCACCTGGCTCTGAATTCAGGCAACCTATGAACTACAACCCTGCAACCTCCCCTCTCTTTATTCTTCCCCTGTGTTTCCTCTTAACCTGTTTTATATTTATACAGATTTTTAAATTATTGCTTTTTCTCTCTTTTTGTCTACTTCCTCTCACACACAGGTGGTGAGGGCGGGAACCAGGTGGGTAGTGGGGGAGGGCAGGTGCACCCTTTTGCAAGCACCATTGGGTCTTTTCTCAAGGAAAAGTGTCATATTTATTGTAGTATGTGTGTATTTCTTAATCATTAAACATGTACAAAACTGTGCTACTGTTTTTATTAGGTTCCTATCTTTTCTTTAAAAAATGTTTTGCTATTTTAACCATTTTTATGTGGACAATTTAGTACCATTCATTACATTCAAAATGCTGTGCCACCATCACCGCCATCTATCACTAAAGCTTTTCATCACCCAAAACAGAAACTCTATACCCATCCAGCAATAACTCCTCTTCCCACCCTGCCCCCAAACCCCTGTTGACATGGAATCTACTTCCTATGGATTTGTTTTCGCTAGGTATTTCATATAAGTGGAACCATAAAATACTTTCCTTCATGTTCCTTATTTCACTTAGCACAATGTTTTCCAAATTCATCCATGTTATAGCGTGTATCAGAACACCATTCCTTTTTAGGGTTAACTAATGTACACCACATTTTGCTTCTCTATTCATTTGTTGATGGACACTTAGGGTGCTTCCCTCTTTAGGCTATTGTAAATAATGTTGCTACGAATATCGGTGTACAAATATCTGCATGAGTCCCTGTTTTCAGTTCCTTTGGGTGGATACTGAAGAGCGGAATTGCTGGACGATATAGTAATTCTATGTTTAACTTTTTGAAGAACATCCGAACTGAATTCAAAAGTGGCTGCACCATTTTACACTCCTGCTAACAATGTATGAGAGTTCCAATTTCTCCATATCCTCTCCAACACTTATTTCTTGCTTTCTTAAAAAATAGTCATTCTTGTGGGTATGGTTTTGATTTGGATTTCCCTTTTTACTTGGCATGGGCAGGCTTTGGGAATCGAACCTCAGTCTCTGGCATGGCGGGCAAGAATTCTACCACTGAGCCACCATTGCACCCCCTCCCGTTTTATTTTTGTTTTTTTCTTTTTTCTGTATGGGCAGCACTGGGAGTCGAACCTGGGTCTTTGGCATGACAGGCGAGAATCCCATTTGGTTTTGATGCTAATGATGCTGAGTATCTTTTCATGTGCTAAGAGGGCCATTTGTAAACCTTCTTTGGAAAAACGTTCTTTTTTTCATTTTTTGCTAGTGTTATTCATTTTTTTCTTGTTGCATTATAGGAGTTCATTTATATTCTAAATAGTAAGCCCTTATCAGTGATATGATTTGCAACCATTTTCTCCCATCTGTAGGTTTTTTCCCTTTCCTGATAATGTCATTTGAGGCGCAGAAGATTTTAATTTTGACAAAGTCAAATTTATCTTTTTTTCGTTTTGCTGCTTATGGTTTGGCTGTCATAATATCTGAGAACTCATTGCCAAACCCAAGGTCATGAACATTTCTCCATATATTTTATTTTAAGAGTTTCACAATTTCAGCTCTAATGTTCAGGTTGTTGATGCACTGTGAGTTAGTTTTTGTACATGGTGTGAGGTGGAGCTCTAACTTCATTCTTTTTCATGTGGATATCCAGCTTTCACAGCACCCGTGGTTGAAGAAACTATTCTTTTCCCACTGCATGGACTTAGCATCCATGTCAAAAATCAATTGGCCAGAGATCTGTGGGTTCATTTCTGTACTTTCAATTCTACTCCATTAGTCTATATGTTTACCTTTATGCCACACAGTTTTGATTGAAGTGAACTCTGAAATTGGGAGTATAAGTCCTCCAACTTTGTCCACTGTTTTCAAGTTTGTTTGGCAATCTGGGACCCCTTACAATTCCATATGAATTTGAAGATCCTGTTTTTTGTGTATGTCAACAGCCCTCATTTCCCCCCCCTCATGATTCAGCACAGTACATCACATTATGGCAGGACTCATTGTAGGCACTTTGAAACATTCAGCTCTTCACCTCGTCATCTGTACTCTCTCTTTTTTGGGTCTTAGACATCTGATGTGGAGTAAAAAGAATCTTTATCTATAATTCATTCTCAATCACATATTCTTGCAATCCAGTAAGGAAGTCTCCCAAAACCCTGACTTGAGCTTCCGATACCCCAGACGTCTATAGATGGATCACAACTCATTCATTCCGATCTCAAATTTCCAAGAAGGAAGTAAAAACCAGGATGTTGAGAACTCAAGAGTGACTTTCCATTTTCTGAGATTTAGTATTTCTCAGAGATACACTGAAGAATTTCACTGAATCCAATTGGGGATCATTACGCTATTGCCAAAGTTTACTGTAATCTGAAAACTGTACTTCAGGCAAAGGTTAGCAATGTCAGCAGACTATTTGTTGATAGCAAATGCATTTTTAAAAGTTCACTCCTGAAAAGATGCAAGTTGACTTTCACTTTATATACCAAAGCATCTGTAGTGATGTCAGTTGATTTGGTGAGCACAGAGCTTAAGAATGTGCTAAAAACAATTTTAACAATTTGTTTTTGTATTGTCTCCCTTTTCATCATATGCCCAGAATGCTCATTTTACTTTCTCAGAATGGTTACAGAAATGAGTTTAAAAGAAGACCAGGGCAACTCTTTTAAAGTATTTTCACATCATTTCTCAGAGAATAAGTGCTGTTCACATTGGAAGCTTGTGCCTTGTCTTTCTCAGAGTCTATGCTTTGTCACTTTAGGCTTTGCTAATTTTAATCTGTATCTTTTCACTGTAATAAACTATACTTGTGAGTATAAAAAAAAAAAAAAGAAGGGCAGGGCAGTATAAAGAAGGGCATTTAATTGTCTTATAAGCTTTATCAATATGGCAATAAACTTGCAGCTTCCCAGCATCATCCTATTAAGTGTCTGCTGGCTTTTAGTTCATTACCCCCTCTAATTCCCTTCCATGCACAATGTTTCCAGAATGATAGACAGACAAGCACGGTCCCTGCCTTTGAACTATACGAGTTCAGCAGGTTTCCTTTTAGTCCAAAATATACCTCCAATGTTAAGTAATTCCAAATGGCCTTATTGCTAGGTCTTAAGATAGGAATGAGGAGAACAAGAAAAGTAGGGGAGGAAATTAGAGACGACAGGGGAAAGGGTAGAGGAAAAAGGGTGAAGGAGACACATAAAAGGGAACGGCAGAGCAACAGGAAGATACATTGGTCTGAATCTGCACAAGGCTCTAAATGAACAAGTCATTGGAAACACCATAGGATTACTTAGCAGAGAGAGCAGCTAATAACCTCAGTGGGTAAGCATCACCAAAATCTTTATTGCTTTCTTTTTTAAAAATTCTTGTTTGTGATAGTGGGGAATATAATGATATGTGTTTTACAATGAGTACATCTTAATTATATATCGTGCATGATGGAGGCTGATAATTGTTCACAAAAATGTCTCCTACCTTCTTTGGGCGTACAGCTAGACTACATCTCTCAGCCATGCTTATAAGTTAGAGTGGCCACTTGATCAGATTCTCGCTGGGGGAATGAGAGAAGAGTGTGAGCCACTTCCATGCCTGGCTCAGAAACCTCCATGCCCACCTCCATGCCCTTCCCCTTCTGGCTGACTGAGAGGGTCAAGTTCACGGCAAGCTTGGAGGCCACGTGCTGAACGATGGCAGAACCTCCATCTTCATCAGAACCCAAGGCTGGGTCCCTGAACGATGGCATGGACAAGAGCCAGTCCCACTAACCTCAACACTCACCCAGGACTGTTACAGGAGAAAGAAATACACTTCCATTGTGTCAAGCCACTGCAGTCAATTCATTCTCGTGGCTTTGTTTTACTTTAACTAATACACGATATGTCCCAAATCTTTAGAGTAGTGGTTCGCAACTGGGAGTGATTTTGTCCTCCTGGAGATATTTCGCAGTGTCTGGAGGTATTTTTGTTTGTCACAAGTAGGGGTGGTGGAGGTTCTACTGGTATCTGGCGGGTAGAGGCCACGGTTTGCTGCTGAGCATCCTAAAGTGCACACAGGTATCTCCTAAAACCATGAATTACCCTTTCCAAAATATCGGTGGTATCACTTCTGCACAGCCCTGCTCTAGAGTGTGAAGGAGAGGACTGGAACACTTGAACCTTCTTGCTAGACTCTAAGGAGGAGATTTGGGAGAATGGTGTAGAATAATGATAAAAAGAGTGGGCCTTGGAGTCAGATGTGGGTGCCAGTTCCAACTTGACCACTAACCATCCAAGTGATTTGGATGAGCTGCTTTACCCTCACTGCATTCAGTATTATCAAGTGGGTCCTATTATCATTCCTCCTATAATTAATTTTGGGGGGTCCTTGCACTGAGGTTGGTTAATGGTTACAAAGCTTAAGGTTGGTGATCTTCACTACCTACACACATTCCCCAGGAGACTCTTACTAATATAGGGAGCTTAAATGATTTCTCCATGTTGTGACTCAAACCCTCTGGCCATAAAGGTTTGGGGTGAGCAGCGTGGTCTGGCCTCGGTCATGCTCTGTTGGTGAGCAGCTAACAGCTCCTTTTACACAGCAACTCAGCACATCTCAACCTGTTTGCTCTTAACAACTCCTGCTCACCTCAAACTATTTTCATTGTTCACTGGCAATCAATCAGAAAGTATCTACACGGCATTCAAAGTGGGCAAACCAGTTAGGAATGGAAAGAGGTGAAAGCCTTCCCCTCAACATTAGGTGCAATAGAAAAAGAGATGAATGCTCAAAATCACTCAGTGTTGCTGCCTGCTGCATTATTGTTGAGGCAGGGAGAGATGAGGGTCAGGTAGGGAAGAGGGGATAAAAATTAAAAGCAATAATAATAAGATATGAAAACAACTAACAACGTTTTGGGGATTACGTAAGTGATTAGATGAGCTATTCTATAGAGCAGAATACTATCAAATAGGTCTGCCTCTAAATTATCATAGAACTAAGTGGTTTCAAGAAAGAGTTCATTCACTCATTATGATAAAAGCTCTTGGAGGAAAAAAAAATAGAGACACTCAAAGAAAAGTGCTCTAATGCCATAAATACAAAAAAAGTATGTCAAATTATGCCAAGCACTATAGTCTAAGTTCTTTAGTAAATCCACCCACATAACAAGCCTTCATTAAAAACAATTCCTGCCAAGTCCTATACTCTCACATTGAACACATTTTCTCCCTCAGTCTTCAAAAAAGTTTGGCCTAAATGAACCTTGTTAAATGTGTCAGTTTAATAAATCGTCTTTAAAGTGGAGGGAAAGTATAGAGTGAGACCATCTGCAAATAAAGGTGATAAAATCTACAACTCACCTCTTTGTGACAGCTTTCTCCTCTTGTCAAGCGCCCTACTCAGTTATGGCAAGTCCAGAGAACGCCCATACTCAATTAATCTTTTATGGCTAAGTGAAAAGAGTAGTAGAGACACGGGCTGCCCTTTCCACACCAAATAGCGTTGTTTCTCCAAAGGATCAAACCACAAGTCAAGCTTCATCAGAAACCACTTCTAAACTTGACCATGCCATCCTGGAGGGAGCGGTGCCTCGGGACAAAAGCCAGCTCAGATTCCATTTGATTCAAATCATAGACTTCTCACAAGAGCAGAACTAAATCCCTCCACAGAGTGTGCTGTGGGATCACTGCACAGACTCACTAAGCCTGCCCACAAACTTGGGAAAATTGGAAAAAAGGTGTGTGCTGCTGGGCTGAGCAGTGTTTCTCCAAAACTTAATGTCCCACCCAGAACCTGTGAAGGGGACCTTATTTGGAAATAGGGTCTCTGCAGATGTGATCAAGTTCAGATGAGGTCACACTGAGGCAGGGTGGGCCCTTAATCCAGGATGACTTTGCCGTTATAGGAAGAGGGAAATTCGGGCACAGAAGGAACATGGCCAAGTTGACAGGGAGGCAGAGACTGGAGCATGCTGCCCCATGCCAAGGAACTGCCAAGGATTGCCGGGAGCCACCAGAAGCCAGAAGGGGCAAGGAAGGATTCTCCAGGGCAGGGTTCAGAGGACGCATGGCCTACTCACACCTGGATTTAGGACTTCCGGCTTTCAGAGCTGTGAGACAGTAAATTTCGGGTGTTTCAAGTCACTCTGTTTGCGGTAATTTGTTAACACAGCCACAGAAAACAAGACAGATCACTCCCCAAGTGTAAGACTGTCCTTTCAAGGAACTGATTCCTCCAAGACTAAGAGCAGCTGCTTCTGTAAGCTGTGACAATGGGGCACGAGAGTGTAGAAAAAACGGCCTTCTCACACTTGTTTTGCAGCAGCTTTTGAATATCGCTGAATGCTATTAAATAGATGCCTAAGACTCTGGCCCTTTAAAATTTTAAACTTTAAAGCTATGATATTTACTTAACTTTTTAACAAACTCTATGGATAAAGGTGCTTGAAGAGGATTTTAGTTATCTGTCATAGGATAGAAAAAATATCATGTTGTACTTGATATTTTACTCACTTTCTCCACTAAATACACACATCTTCAACACCAATTAGACATTAGAAATGGTCTAATTTAGCATGTCTTATAGTTCAAAGACGCCATTTGGTAGTAGGGGTTGCAACTTCTAATTACATGGCACCCTATCACGTTATGAACTATTTAAAAACTCTCCTAAAAGGTTAAAACAGGCCATGAACTATATCTGGGGCCAAATCTCAGGAGGCTCTCAAAGGCTCTTTTATAGATCATTTAGAAAGATTAAAGGAACCCGCTCTACCCATGAGAGCCCTTGCTCAATCAATCAAAGGTCCCATTAAACATGAAAGAGATCCTTATATTCTACTTTCCAAGTATGGATATTTCAATCTCTCCACAAATTATAACATTGGCCATTTTACTTTTAACTTTTAAAAACTGCCTTTCTATCTTGTTCTATTTTATCTGTGAATGCCCTTCCAGCCATATATAGAAATGGAAATACCAGCCCTGCACCCCTATTCCTGGAGCACCAGTGCAGTCAAGCCTCACCTCCTTCGCTCCAAAATGTCAAATGTGCCAAAGCAAGTGACTAGGATGCCGGACAGAGGAGTAGAGGGTGGGGGTTGGGGGCTCAGAGAGAAGGGTCTGGAGAGGAATGCAAGGAATGGGGAGCCATGGAAACAGAAACAATATTTTGTTGTTATATTTTCAGAAAGCATTGGGGATTCATTTACAACTGAGGAAGCGGCATAGGAAAGAATCATTCCCCACTCCCCACCCTATATATTTGGGATTATGTTAATTAAACATCTCTACATATGGGAAAGACATATGACTTTCTCTGCAAGTGTAACCAACATCTGAGAATCCCATTGACTAAAATGTTTACTATCTGACCTTTTACAGAAGAAGTTCACCAATCCCTAGTGTAAATCACAGTTAATTCATGGAAAAAGGAAAAAAGCAAGAACATGTGAATAGCTTGGGATAGAACTTACATGGAAACTTTCTTAGAAAAAAAATATCCTGTCTTTATCTGATATCTGATTATCTTGCCTTGTCTCTTCACATCTAAAGTTTATTAAAAGCTTCAGAGAAAAAGTGGGATTCTAGTTCTGTGACTAAAGATTTCTCTCTCTCAGCATGGTGAGTTTTCATTAGGTAGGAAGGAGCCAAGAAAGAAAGAAAAGATGCCTGAACTAAAGAAAGCCTTGATACCCTTAAGTTTCCTGAGAGGTTGTAAAATATTTGGCAGTTTCACAGGTATTCCTACTCAAGTACAAATGACATCATTGTTGAAATTAAAAAAAAAAAAATTGGCCTGGTTTATTCTACATTTGGTACCACATATTGTTTTGGTTGAACATCAATTGACTTTTCTATTTTTACTGGGGGGTTATGTCATAACTATTTTTAGTATACAGGATCTAGTTCTATCATTTGAAATGCAAGTAACTGTCAGGCTTTAGAACTGTTTTTTCCCTAAAGCGACAAAAATGTATGTCTTCAGTGGAGAATGTACTCATCAGCAAATCCTCTATTCCACTCAAACACATTTTTGATTAAAAGTCAAAAGGCAGGCAGCACTAAAACATGAAAGAACTTGGTAGATTACCGGGCAGTAGAACTAGTACAAATTTGTAATATATAAATTTGCTTTTGAAACGTTAACATTTTAATCATAAATTGAGAATGAAGTAACATCTGGGTTTCTCTGAATCATTCTTACTTTATCCTGAAAACTGACTTAAAAAACATAAAAGTCAAAGAATTATTGAATTTCCGGTGTATGTGATCTGGCCCATAAACTGAGATCAATTCACAAAGACTAAATTAAATAATCTACCCAAAACAGTTTTCTGTAAAAGTGAAGGAGAAGTAAATGTTCAAGACAAGACAAAGCCCACGTTTGTTCCCTACCTTTCACCCCTCTCCTTCAAAATGCCAACCGATCCTGGACACAGCTGAGACTGGGGGGCTGGGGGGTGTGCTCCACTCCCCAATTTGTCTGCACACTGGAATCACCTGAGCAGCTTTTAAAATTCCAAAGCCCAAGCCACGCCCCAGACCAATTAAATCACTGCCTCCGGGGGTGGGATGTGGTGTCAGTCTTTTTCAAAGCTCCCCAGGAGATCCCAGTGTGCAGGCCACACTGTAGACGTGAGACTGAGGACGGGATACACCTGATACCTGTAAATCAGGGGGCCCCAAGTCCTGCTCCACCCTCTCAGACCCTTTGTGAAACATTTATTAATCCAAAATATGGTGATGAGCATCGGGTCATCATCTTTGCTTCTACCATGTGATCAACTCCTGACTGCAGATATTAAGAGGATACTAACACAGCAAGGGCAGCGCTGGGATTTCTCATAAATTATGATCTATTTAACATTTACACCCTTTCTGCATTGCCTGGTTTACAGGTATCAGGTGGCTTTGGCTTTTATTTTGCACACACATTCATCCCGGGTGACGAACTTGAAAGACGTGGCCAGCCTTACCTCCACGATGCTTTTTAAATCTTGCACGTATGTCCTTTCTGTCTCCAGAATTTCCTGAACAACTCTGTCCACATAGAGGAGCTTGGGGCTGGTGGCAGCCACCACGGCAGCCTTGGAGGCCGCGCTTGGGGACACCCTCCGCGGCGCCCTCAGGGTCCTCTCTCTGTCCTCTTCCACATCTTGTGGCCCGGCCTGGCTGACCCTCTGCAGCTCGCCGCCGGGAAACGGCCTGGCAGGAAGCAGCTCCAGCTTTATGGCCCCGGCGTCCTTGTCCTGGTTAAACAGGCCCAAGTGGCTATTTGAGGCTAAGGTCATCCTGCTGCCAAAGGAGCCGTGGCTGTCCCGGGAAGAGGCCGAGGACGACGTGGAGCCGAAGCTGACCGGCCGGTCGCTGTCTGACAGCTCCATAGCCGTGGGTCCCTGTGTGTGGGGAGGCCCCGCTGCTCCGGGCAGGGCTTTTGCCGGCTGGGGATCTTGGACTTTTGTCACAGCTGATGGAACTTCAACATGCAACTGGGGCTCATCTACATACACTAAAAAAGAAAGAAAGAAAGAAAAGGATCCGATGAGATATTTTGAAATTGCATCAGATGCAAGTTTCATGGGAAAGGGTACAGCCTAGCAAATGGTAAGGTCAAAAACAAAAAAGTATCAAGTTAGGAAGTAACATGAAGGTACCTGTGGCAAATAAAGTAGCACAATGACAGTTTCTAAGGCATTACTTGGGGTTTGGGAGCTTGCTAGAAATGTGAAATCTGGGGCCCAGACCTCTAGGACTAGAATCTGCATTTTATCAAGATGGCAGCTTCATCTGCATGCTCATTACAGTCTGAGAAGCATTGCATCCATTTTCTCCATATCATCACCCAAAATGGCTAATACAGGTGGATCTATCCCAATTTACCAGGTTAAAGGTTCAGAGGTCAGGATCCAGGACTCTATATTTTGAACATGCACCACAAGTGATTCCTATGGGCTTTAAAGGGCTCCCTACAGATGCAGAGAAATAGGAATCCTTGTATTTTGCTGGTGGGAGGTGCAGTCCCTGTGGGAAATAGTTTGGGGATTTCTAAAAAAGTTAAACATAGAATTACCATATGATCAGGCAATCCCACCTCTGGATATATACCCCAAAGAACTGAAAGCAGGGACTCAAACAGATACTTGTACACTGATGTTCACAGCAGCACTATTCACAATAGTCAAAAGGTGGAAGCAACCCAAATGTCCATTGATAAATGAATGGACAAACAAAATGTAGGATAACCATACAGTGGACAAACAAAATGTAGGATACTATTCAGCCATAAAAAGGAAGGAGGTTCTGATACATGCTACAACATGGATAAACCTTGAAGCTATTATGCTAAATGAAATATGCCAGACATAAAAAGGCATATGTTGTATGATTCCATTTATGTGAACTATCTAAAATAAGTAAATTTGTAGAAACAGAAAGTAGATTAGGGCTTAAGAGAAGGGAGAATAGGGAGCTATTGCTTAATGGGTACAGAGTTTCTATTCCGAGTGATGAAAAGTCTGGTAATGGATGGTGGTGACAGCAGCGTAACATTGTAAAAATGGATTCATGCCACTGAATGTACATTAATATTCATATTTTGAATATTAATATTAAAAAATAGCTGAAATGGGAAAAAGACTGATTATTGTGCTCATAGAATTCTGAGAAACACTGTTCTAGATTTTAAAGTTTTCCAATATAATTCCACAAAATTTTAAGCAACTACTTTGGATTCAACTCTACTGAAATGGCACTTGCAATTTATTTTGATACTTGCATATGGCATTAAAGAAAGTATTGCATGGATAATTTCTTACTAATACCAGACAAGAAAAACAGACCAAAATTTTAAGACCTACACTCCTCCTAAAACTATCCCTTCACTAAATATTTCTCTAAATCTCTTCTTGAAAGTTAGTATTCCATTTTGGCATATATGGAATTACACAATTAGAGATTATATTTTACTGTAGTTAACATTCCACAATATTGGAAAATATGATACGATGAAATAATTAGTAAATATAGGTCTGAATTATGAGGAAGAAAATGTATCTTTAAAATAATAGAGGTATTAGGGTTGATAAAAGGGCATAAAGAGAAAATATCTGCAAAGTTAAAAGATCACTTATTACCCATAACACTTAAATAGGTGATTGGACCCAAAAAGGCCCTCAATGAAATTTAAACTTTCAGAAATGATTTTGGTGAAATACCCAACATTCTAATATTTATTCATTTATAAGGAAGTATGAGCGTTCTTTACCTGGATAATCAGATCCCAGGCTTATAGAAACAAAATGGTTTACCACAAAGAGTGTGATTAATGAAGGAACTTATTTCATTTTAGCAGGGTAAAAAAACTGGTTAACTTACTACCAAAATCTATGTTTATGGGTTTTGTTAGAAAAAAATAGAGTAAAACTTGGAAAGTTTTATAACATGACAAACACAGTAACAAGAATATAGATTAACACTAATTTTTCAATAGGAATGTGAATTTGGTTTGATTATATAACAAAGAACATCAGATAGCTGGCACTAATACCTATTTCTAAAATAGAAACTCTGTCATGCTGTATCCTTCAACATATGATTTTTTAAAAAAATATTTGCCTCCATGGCAAATATTACAGAAAATATGAAACATGAATATAAAATAATGGAACTAACAGAGTCAACAAGAAGGAATGGGGTAAGAAATGTGTAGAAAATGAGTAATTTATCAGCATAACCACTACCACATGGTATAAGTTTGCCACAAATTTTTAAAGCTTTTGCAATACTCTTTCTGCCTGCTGTGTAACAATTTTATGGCTTTATAAACATGGTTTGGTCACAGCAGTTAAAATGCACTTGTCCTAAAAAGCCTGATCCAACTTGACTGTGGCAAAAATCCAAGAAGCCGCCATGCCTTCAAGTATACGTGCAAGATGCTTGCCCACGTTTGGGACCCGCGATAAGATAGCCATGGGCAGTTCAAAGTGGGCCAGGCCCCAGGGTGACGTCTTCCCACTGATTTCCACTAAACCTACAGCTATGAGGTTGATCTCACTATAGAAAAATAGGTGGTCCCTTGGGGATGAGGATGCTTTAAGGTCCCAAGGGTTTGATGGGGCTCTGATTTATGAACAAAGCTAAGATGGACATACTGCATAGGAAAGGCCAGTAAACATGGAAAGGTCCAGATCAAACAATTCACCTTCCATGGATCTGGATAGCCTAGTCTTCAGGACAAGTTCTGATTTTCTGACCAGACAAGAATCAATCTTCTCTCCAGTCCAGAAAACTGTATTGAATGCAGTTAAATAACACTTAGCACTGCATTCATTATTAGGACTAGTGATACATGAATGAAATGCAGGAGACTCATTTCTTGCTTATTATCGTTTCCTTTATCTACTTTCTTTCAACTCCAAGTAAGACAGCCAATCTTGGGACCAAGGGATATCTGCAGTGTTTAGCCAAGCCTTCTGCTCCCAACGAAATACCTCCTAAAATGGCCAATGACAGAAGTAAAACATTTAAAGGCAGGTTGCATAATGGCATGTGATATAAGACTGCATTTGCTAATGGAAAGCATTTTTTTTACATTGATTCATTGCTTAGAAAATAATTATAGTCTTCTCACATAAGGAAATGTACTTCATAAAGAGTGTCTGGTCTTATTCTCACCTCCCTCAAAATAATGTAAGACTTCCACGCTGTCTGGCCCATTCTTTCTAACAGAACTCACCAGTTATCAATTCTGGTCACCCAGAGCCACTGGCCATAAGTGGCCGCTCAGTCCTTGAAATGCGGTTAGTTCGAACTGAGATGTGCTGCAGATGTAAAGTACACTGTGGATTTCAAAGGTTTAGTATGAAAAAAAGAATACAAAATACCTCAATAATGCTTTATATGGATTACATGGTGATATAATATTTTGGATGTAGGTGGTTAAAAAAAATCTTATTAAAAGTATTTTCACCTATTTGTTTGTTTGTGTTTTATTTTTGGGTATGTGGTCCGGGAATCGAACCCAGGTCTCCCACATGGAAGGTGAGCATTTTACCACTGACCCACCCATGCACCCTTTCTTTTTACTTTTTTTTAACATGATTACAGGCTACAAGAAAATAACAAATTACACTGTGGCTTGTGTTGTAGTTCAGTTAGACAATATTGGTCTAGAGGCCTTCAGGTAATTTATGTAATGCTGTAAGATTTAAATTTACTTCCTTATCAACATTTCTTCAAATAACAGTGAATGCAGAGAGAGAGCCAATTCAGTTAATTTTTTTATTTCATTAATACACAATACTATTGTTATGAATTAGCAAAAAAATAAAAAAATCAAACAAATTTGTGTAATGAATTCCACAAAAATAACTGTTGTGTTCTAATTATTGGGGTAACTGGTTTTCCATGATAAACTGCAATACCCAGATGGGAAACTCAAGAGGAAGAAAGCTTTCACCTCTGTTGGGAGAGAGAGATTGGCAGGTTGTATTAACATTTGGGTAATTTGTTGCTTTCCTTTTCTTCTCATAATTCCTCTCCCTCTCTTCCCAAATCCCAAACGTGGGATTTATAATATAACAACTTATATAAGTAACTTCTTTCCAGACCTTACTAATGGCCCACATCACGTGAGTCTTTTGCCCATGGATTGCCAGGGTTCTACCTTGAGGATTGGGTCAATCTGGTCCTTGGTAAGCCTGCTTGTGGTGGCGAAAGCATGGAAATGGGGCTGGGGGGTCTTGGGGAATTTACAATTATGAGTACTCTTAGCCTAAAAACCATCATGCTAAAATGCTCCTTTTTGTTGTCCCCAAGGAAAAGAAAAAAAATGGACATACAGCTCCATGTAGATATACTTTCACACATTGCATTTCATGACAAGTTTTTTTTTTTCTAGACCAGAGAGCATGACATTCCTTGGTTTTTCTCTATTTGCTCGTCAACTTTATGGTATGTTAGCTGTTCTCCCTTGGAACTTAATTGCTAGAACTGAAAGCAGAGCTGGCTCACCTGTGACTACTGTTGCAGGTTGATTTGGGTTTGATGCAGGGCTTTCCATGGCAGGGAAAGTCCAGGCTTCCTGTGGCCATGCTTACAGGTTCAAGGAGGAATTTCATGGGCTCTGCAGCCTCCTTCTCTCTGGCACAACTCCCAGGGGAACCCTCCTCCATGAGGCAAGGCAGAAACTACTCACAGCCAGGACTGAGCAGAGATCGGGGTTGCCAAGGCATGCTCATTGCTATTCTAGACTATAGCAATGCCCAGTCCAAGTTCCCTGGCAGGACAATCATGGAAATCAAGAGAATGTGTTGTGCTCAATACCAGTGAATAACTAACTGATGGTGTTCCTGATTACACTGCCTGGGAACTACTCGAGGAGAGGGAGGCAACAGAAAGCCTGAAGTATAAGCAAGAAGTTACTTCATCAACCAGCAAAATTTATTTAACACAAAACCAGTCTTTGGCAGGACCCCAAAGTTATAAACAACTGACTTCAAGATTTAAAAAAATAAGTATATATTACAAAATATATATTTATATATTTCAAAGACAATATCAGGTATTTGAGGAGCTCATTCCTCTCCTATACACCTCTGGGATAGCATTTTGCTCAGCAAAATGAATTTTCACCGCTTGGTTTTCTAAAATACCAACTTGATCTCTGTATTAATGGCAGAATCAAGACTATAATTCCACATGTTCTTTAATGCTTAGTGTGGTCAATCCAGGAGACATGAATTTAATACTTATTTGTATCTGTTCGGTAACAAAGTAAAGACTCTTGTGGCCATGTCCATTTCTTAGTTTTGACCATTGTACTATGGCAGCCCAAGATGTTAACATTTAAGGAAGCGGGATGAAGGGCAAATGGGAATGTGCTTTATTATCTACACAAGTTTTCTGTAAATGTAAACATTTCCCAAAATAAATAGTTAAATCTTGTAACCACTAAAGGGTCAGTAAAGCCAGTCCTTGGTGTTGCCACTTATGGAGGGGACTGTGATTCGTCCACCGACATCTCCGCTCCCCTCCTTTTTGAGTAGTCAGTCTCAGCTAGACACATCCCTCTCTTGCCACTATATAGCCACTTGGTCAAGACCCCACCAATGGAGATGACAGGTGCCTCTTTGGGGTCCGTGTCTCAAGACACTGGAATTGGCTCTGTACATTCTTTCCTCGGCCCAATGGAACCCATATGAGGCAGCGCACTTGTCTCAACCATGAAAATGACATCAATGCCCTAGAGGATGGCAGAGCAAGAAGATAAAAGGTATTTGCGATAGCTGGGGCTGGACAGACCCTGAGCCACCACCTGAGAAGCCTGGCTATCCTGAAGTTGATATGCTGGAGATGCCCAATGACCAGCAGCTCTAGCCCCCAACTTAAGCACCAGACATATGAAGGGAGACGCCTTCAGGATGATACACCCAGGCCATGTGTCTACAGCTTCCCAAGAGGCCCCAAGCCAGAGCTGCTGAGCACAGCCCCTCGTGAATTCCTGACTCACAGACACTTCAGGGATCATAAAGGATTGCTGTTGTTTTAAGCCACTAAATTTTAGGGTGACTTGTTATGCAGAAAGTGATAATCAGAACAGTGTTTATTCTAACAGTTTAGCCTTACCCTAATACACCACTGCTTTACCACTGCATCAAAATTATCCTTAAGAAACAGGCAAAAAAAGAAAATTAAAAATTCATTTTCATTACTTTTTAAAAATAAGTTTATAGATGGTGAAAAATCAAGAATGGGGTAGTTGCTCAAAGGTGAACTGTGAATGCAGTTTCTGATTTCTAATTCATTATTCCTTCTGGTGTATAGATTTGTAAAACAGTAGGACAGAAAAGGAGATGAGAGATCATGAAACGGAGGACAAAACATAAGTTGTCTAAATTACTAAGTGCCATGTACCTAGAGGACTTACATTGTGTATGCATGCACACACACATGCATGTGAGTATGTCTGTGGCATGCACGTGTGTGCATGCATGTTTATGTGTGTACTGTAAATGTGTGTGTGCATGTACAAAAGGTATGAACATGTGGTCCAGCAGTATATAAAGAAAGCTCAGAGGGCCTGCCAGAATTTAAATTATGACCTAACACTCTTCCCTCTCGTCACGGGATTTGCATTTTGCCCTGGCTTTGCCTTTGGGTCTTTGGTTCCCTTGTCTGTGAGACAGCTGGGCCAGATGCCTCCAACCCGCAGCCCATGCCTCCATCCCTGATATCAGCTGCAGACTGCACAGTGCCACAGCCGTGTGACCCACACCCCTCTGCAGCCATAGCACAAGCAGTGACCATATAATAGCAACTTTCTTTACATCCTACTAATGGCAGATCCCGGATGATGAAATATACCATTGACTTTGCCAAAGACAAAAAACTCTACTTCTAATTTAAATTAAATAATAATCTATGCTTCATCTTCATTTTGAACAGTACCTTCCTCTTAGTGTGAAAAAATACATCTTTGGCGATAAGTAAACAAAAAAAGTTTAATATAGACAAGCTCAGTCTGTTTTGGACACACTCAGTTCCAAAAACATCTCTGCACAGTTGGGAGCCAAGCATGAGGCTAAACAACATTTTCTTAAAGAAAAAGGAGGAGGAGGAAGAAAAGAAACCCAAGAGACTAACAATAGCACTCTAAGTAAATAAAGCCATCTATAAAGTCTGCTAAACATTTTCTTTAAGAAGAAGGAGGAAGAGAAATCAAAGTGTCTGTCAAGAGACCTGAGTAAATGAATCCATCTTAAGGTACAATATGAAATGATGAAATGTCAAGTCCTCTCAGAAAATGGTCATAACATACAGTTGAACAAAATGGGTGGTTTATTAAACATATGGACTGCATGACCGCAATTTTTATTTTAAAATGTTACTTGCTTATCCATATCAGAGTAAAGGATATACAATAAAATGTTGATATTGGCTTTACTAAGTATGAGAATGGATGGCTTTTTCTTTTGATATTTTCCTGTATTTTGCAAGTTTTTCCTCAGTAGGTACTCACTTTTATAAACTGAAAAAGTTACTTAAGAAAACTAAAATCATAACCTCAATTTGTATTAAATATTTTTTTAATTTAAATTAAAATATGTGATTTTTTATGTTCAACATGCAATTAGTGATTAAAGGACTCTATCATATATATCTTCTTTCAGATATGTTAGTATCACTAAACTCAAACAATTAATAAAACAAAATAAAATCAGACTATTGGACAACAGCATGAAGTCTAGTTTGAATACGATACTCACTTCCTTCTTCCTAATCATTCCTTCTAACAAAAGTATTTCTCACCAAGGAACACTCAAAATGGAAACTGCATTTACTCAGTCAACTCCGCTGAAACTGCTGACCACTGGATTCAGACTCAATTTCATTAGCGCAGTTGCTAAGCATAGAATTTCCAAACATTTATTTTTCCTCCCAGCTTAGCCTCCACAAACCTTATAAAGCACCTTAAAATACTGAGCCTTCCACACACGACAATTTATGATTGTAGCTTTCTCCCCAGAGACACACATGCATCTGCTCTCTAGATATTTCAACCTAACTTTAAAGAACGGTCAAAACCAACCCAAACAAACCAAACCAGAACAGAAAGGATTGAAGACAGGCTGCAGTTCAGATGAAGGAAAATAATCTGTAAATGAATTCCATTGTCGGATACCTTTTTTCAGCAGGTCACATTTATCACAGAGTAGTTGCAATATATCCAAGTGAGCCTCTGTCCTTGCACAGGGCTGGGAAAAAAACAAAACAAAACCCTGCATCAGTCCTCACCACTGCGGAATGCTTCCTGCTCTCAAGGAGGGGAAATTCCCAGCCTCAGCTCTTTGGGTGCCTTCAATTTAGCACCTACCTTGCTGCACTCAGGCTGAGCCACATCGCCTGCCTTCAGCTGATGCTGAGAATTACTTCACTGGGTGTTCAGTCAGGTAAAACAAGAAACCTTTACTAGTCTGTGCAGCGCCTTCCGCAGAAATATTGCACGAGTCAGCTTTTATCTTCAAACCCCAGCACACAAAGGCTTTACAAAAACCTGATTTGCAACTTTCTCGCTGCCTTTTCTCCCCTAGTGCTCAGACCACAGACTTCAGCATCACCAAGCGCCTTAAATGAAACATGACATCATTCAATTGAGAAACAGGACAATAGACACCACTGTGGGTGACTTGGAAACCCACACTTCACTGAGCAACACCCTGCCACGTCCATTCTTCTGCGAACATCAAATACAACCCACGCTTGCCTACAGCTGCTTGGGCTTTACCTTGCCTTCTCGCTCCCTCCCCAAGTCTCATTAAACTCCAAAAAACAGGAAAGATCTTTGGAGCTCTGATAGTTTCAAGCTCACTTCCTGAATTTTGAGTTTGTTTCTAATTAAATAGAAACATCTTTAACATACATTTTAAAGGGAGGCAGCTTGGGGGTGGGGAAGTGGTGAAGAATACACAGTTGAAGGCAGTTTGGATCATTAGTTTCAGCTAACAAGACATTTAATACACTTAAAAGCAAGCAAAGTTAAACTAGGATACCTTTAAACTTGACTTTTAAAAAAACAGTCGTTTAAAACCACATATCTGATAAAGGTTTAATACCCAGAATATATAAAGAAATCCTTCAACTCAACAACAAAAAGACATACAGCCCAATTACAAAATGAGCAAGACTTGAATAGACATTTCTCCAAAGAAGATATACAAATGGCGAGAAAGCACATGAAAAGACACCCAACATCAGTAGCCATTAGGGAAATGCAAATCAAAATCACAACGAGATACCAATTCACACAAATTAGAATGACTGCTACTAAAAAAAAAAAAAAAAAAAAGGAAAATTACAGGTGTTGAAGAGGATGTGGAGAAATAGGAACACTCATTCATTGCTGGTGGCTATTTAAAATGGTGCAGCTGCTGTGGAAGACAGTTTTGCAATTCATCAAAAAGTTAAATATAGAATAACCGTATGACCTGGCAATCCCACTTCTAGGTATATACCCCAAAGAATTGAAAGCAGGGACTCAAACAGATATTTGCACACCAATGTTCATAGCAGCATTATTCACCAGAAAATGGAAGCAATCCAAGTGCTCATCAACAGATGAATGGGTAAACCAAAATGTGGTCTATATATACAATGGAATATCAGTCAGCCATAAAAAGGAAATAAGTTCTGAGACATGTGACAACTCGGAAGTACTTTGAAGACATCATGCTGAGTGAATTACCCAGACACAAAAGAGCAAATACTATATGAGCTGACTGATATAAAATAATTAGAATAAGCAAACTCATAGAGTCAAAATGTAGGACACAGGTCACCAGAGGTCAGGTCAGTAGCAGGGAATGGGAAGTTAAGATTTACAATGTACTGGGTTCCTATTTGGAATGATAGAAACATTTTGGGAATGGATGGTGGTGACAGCTGCACAACCTTGTGAATATAACAGCACTGAAATACATATCCGAATGTGGTTAAAGGGGAAATGTGAGGTTGCATATATGGTAACAATAAAATTTTTAAGAAATCATGGCACTGCACTGCACTGTATACTGAGCTCTAAGTAAACCCATGGACTATAGTTAGTAGTAAATTATAAAAACGTGCTTTCATCAATTGTAACAAGTGTACCATATCAATACAAGATGTTAATAATAGGGTAGTATATGGGAATCCTGTATTTTATATGTGATTGTTCTGTAAACCTACAACTTCTCTAATAAAGAAAAAAAAAAACTGAGGTCAGATACCTAAAAGCTAAACTTACAGGAATTTCTTAGGAAAAACTTAAGTTCTGTGATTTTATATTCATAAGTACTGAGTAATACAGACAGAATGATCTAATTCCCACTAAGTGTTTTTAATTTTTTTCTGTGTTCTGAGCTCCCTAAGGCCACTGACAGTGTCCTTCTTAAAATGCTATATCTATTTTTATATAAAAGTTGAATAGGTTCATATTTGTAAATGATATTGAGTTCTTTAGGTGGAAGTCTTCAGAAGCAGAAGTTCAAAAATGTTATTGAAAACTGATACTATTGTACCATGGAACTAAAACTCAAAATATGGATTATGCTCATATATAGACACCTAAAACTAAACTCTTTCAAAGGATTAAAATCCTTTAAATAGAATTTCCGCTTAAAGTACTCATTTGTGGTTATGGAAAATAACATTAGCTGATCATAGCTTTAAAATAGCTACTTCTATCAAGCCTATTAAGTGATTTTAAACCAACACTATAAAAGGATAATTTATTTTGATGCATGTTCCCTTTCAAATAAGGCTGAACATATATACAGGGCAACTTAAGCCATTTTGCTGGAAATTAGTCTGTTCAGAAAATAACCTGTTGAAATGATTATTTCCCCCCACAAAAATCACAAATTTTGGCATCACTGGTTTTAACCTGACCCTCTCCTGGAAAGGGTTTGAGAGTAAGGGCCCTTCCTGGACTGTGGGGCTGCTTCTTAATCCTTTATTCTGAGCTCCACAGCCACCCTGCAGTGGAAGCCCTGCCCCATGCTTGGGCTGAGCTCCGCCCTGCTAAGCTAAGAGAGCCAGCTGGAACTTTACAAGGCTTCCATCCCAACTGCCATTCACTAAAAGTCTGATCAGTACACTTGGAGTCAGAAGCATAAGGCCTCATATTTATTATTTTCTAATTGTTTCTCCCTTTCCTGGATTACAAATTCAGGGGGACTTTCCAACACTGGAGATTCTATTTTTATGTGGACACAGCCTCCATTCTGTGTGCTTACAGTGTATCTGGGACACCTGGCTTCTTCCTGACTCATTAGTTTTTTTCTGTGCACATCTTCAGATCACAAGTTAGCAATTTTTATCTTCCATTAATATGCTATCATACTTGGATTTTTTTTTGTAGTTGGCCAAGAAACATGCTTTCTAAAAGTAATTTCTCAATCTTAAAATGTATTACAAAGCGATAGTAATCAAAACAGCATGGTAATTGCACAAAAAACAGACTTATAGGCAAATGTAATCTAATTGAGAGTTCACAAGTCAACCCTTACATTTATGGCCAACTGATTTTTGGGTGCCAAAAATGCCAAGTCTATTCAATGGGAAAAGAATGGTCTCTTCAACAAATGGTGCTGGAAAAACTGGATGTCCACATGTAAAACAACAAAGGAGGACTCCTATTTCATACCAAATACAAAAATCAGCTCACAATGGATCATAGACCTAAACATAAGAAACAGGACTATAAAACTCCTCACTGGAGGAGGTCAAGAAGTCCTGCCATTCAAAAAACATCCCTTCCGGGTACACGGGTGGTTCAGTGGCAGAATGCCCACCTTACATGTGGGAGACCTGGGTTGGATTCCCGGACCAGGCACCACCTCCCCAAAAAAATCCTTTCTCAGAAGCCGGCCCCAGGCCTGGAATTCCATTAGAAACCAGCTTGTTTTGGTGTAAGGAAAATGTCACCAGTTAAAGCTCATGCCCTGGAAGGGTTATGGTGTCTTCACCGCAGTGGTGTGAACTGGCCTGTCCATCCTTCCAAGGAATGATCCCAGTTCTTTCAGGAATGAGCCCCCAGTGGGGTTGTCCAGGAGGGCTGGGAGCCCAGACAGAGTGTGGTTCCAGGGCCTTGACCAGGTCCAGCCTGGGGTGGGGGCAGCGATGGATGAAAGAAGGGCCCTGGGAAAGGAGAAGGGCAGTGGCACCTGAGGCTCAAGGGAAGACACCGCTTCATATCATTAATATTAGATAAAGCTTATTTCAAAACCAACCTTCCAATTGCAGATACAAAGGTTTTGTAAGGGATATTTTACAGTACGGGGAATGTTTCCAACAAAGAGCCTAAGCATTTAAATGCTAAGGGGGCTGTTTGTCTTGCAATCTAAAATCCTGACATTGTGACACATCTCCCAAGACAAATAGTGAAACTATTTTCCAAAGCGTGCGCCACCGATGAAACATTTTTGTTACTTTTTAGTCTATTAGAACTTTTTCTCTTTTAAAGAAAAAGGCATTAAGATTAACTTTCTTTTTTTTTTTTTGTTTTGTTTTTTTAATTTGCATATGGGCAGGAGGCACCAGGGATCGAACTCCAGACCTTCAGCACGGCAGGTCGGAGCTCTGCCTGCTGAGCCACGGCAGCCACCCAAGATTAACTTTCTTACGAACAGGCCATAGAATAATTGCAATAAACATCCGCATCAGCTACCCATCAAAAGGGTAGCACCCGCTGACATCCCTTGGAGGACATGGCTTCCTTCCACGTGTGGCATAATGGGCTGATACCCCTCGCAGTTGTTGTTTATTGAAAATCTATATACACTCTCACAGTCTTCTCTAAACTCAGAAAATGTCACCGATGACAAACTCCACTTTGTTCTTGCTAGACAAACCAAACTATGTACTTGGTGAGACAAGCAAAAAAGCCAACCTGCATTGTTTTTTTCCTTTCTGAAGGGTTATTATCTAAGTGAAATCATTGCATTAGCAAATCGTGTTTGTTTTCATAAATTTCATCAGCAAAAAGCCATGGGTCTAAGGCAGAGATTCATCAGATTCATTACCCCAGGACTAACGACAAATATTCTCATTTGGAATGAGAGTATTTGTCGTTAGTCCTGGGGTAATGAATCTGATGATAGCAACCAAGCTAGAAATGCTAAGTAGTTAGCAATACTCAAATCACCCAACTGAAATGATAATTTCCCATCTCCCATCTGCACTGAAATGCCAATATTGAAGCACGGGCCATAAGAATTTTAGAAAACAGACAAGCAACCAAAGCTCATTCTTTGCAGCATCCTCACTGCCCGGGCCCAGCTGTTGTACTAGCTTTGCAGGGCACATGTTCCAGGAGGCTGGAATCTTGCTCTTGGTTCACGAGTTCCTCTATGTGCTCTTTTCTCTGATTCCACAGCAATCATTAGCTCTATTTTCTACTTTGCTCTTTTATTAGGATATTTTGGTCTTAATTTATTGGAGATGATGAAATTGAGTCTTCACTATTTCTGAGCTGGAGAATTTTTAGATATCAAGCAGGCAACATGTTACAAATAGCCTCTTGATGTCAATAAAGTAGCAGTGGCATCGCCTAAGGACACCATGGCAAGAACGAGCTGTGCTGTGCACAAAGAACTAATTACCCTCTAAGAATGCAGGCTGTTTCCAGACGCATTTTCCCCCCTTCTGGAGATAACACACATCTAATTCATTCATAACTAAAGGCATTCAACACAATCTATACTTTATAAAACACTCTAAAAATGTACTTGACCTTGTAGAAGGGGCCTCGGATGCTCTTTAAGGACCTGCAGCAATATTTCTGAAAATATTAATGAAAACAAGACTATTGCAGTTTGAGGTTCGTAACCTTTATGTGAGCTTGATAAGCCATTTCGCGCTTTGGCTGAGGGGCCAGACGAGCCCGCTCTGCCAGCCCCTTCCTTCCTCTTCTCTGCCTGCCCCAGCTCCACGGCGATGGCATGGGGTGTGGGGGGGTGTGGGTGGGGGCTCAATCCAGTAGGGCCCTCTGGCTCTCCTCCTGTAGACCGAGCGGAGTGGGTGCAGAGAGGCAGTTACCCACAACAGCAGAGGGAGACGCGAGCTGGCTGCTCCGCAGTCATGAGCTGGTGGAGAATTTTCCCCATGGTGAGCGCCATCATTTGGGACCAGACCAACCAGTTCTCTTCCCCCACCCACAAAGCTCCGGATAACATCACAGCACGGCATCTGCCATCTCACCTGCAGGAGGACGCGCTTCCTAGGAGCAAATGGATTCATCTCAGGGGAGGTTCTCTAACTTTCAGACCCTAAGTGGGTGTTCCGAGCTTCTCAAAACATGGGCCATAAGAATTTTAGAAAGCAGACAAGCAACCAAAGTTGCCTGGCCTCCTGCACCAAGTACAGGGATAACCCCATTCGGGCAAACAGTTAAAAAGGCCAAATAGGCATTCAGGTCCAGGGAAGCAGGACTTCTGCTCCTTCAAATGAATTGAGATGACTTGTTACACTCCATACATATATATATTTAAACTAAAGAAGGTAAAGCGGGCAGCTGGTAGGGGGGGGTGACAAGCATCAACTAAAGGCGCCCCGTGAGATGGGTGTTGGGAAGAGTGCGATGGACTCCGCCGTGCAAAATGCAAACAAGAAGCGATTGCTCTGCTTTCTAAGTGGGCTCTCCCCTACTTTTAAACTGTCCTTCTAACCGTTCTAATTTTAAAAGTTGACCTCAGCATCAAGCAAGCTTAGGTTGCCTTTACTTATATTTTGCTTTCCCGTTTCAGAGAGTAAGCCCAGTTTGCTTCATCTTTGGTCATATATTTACTCGGTCTCCGAATTGGGAGCCAAGCTTGCTGAAAGTTTCTGTGAGTCTAAACCATTGCTTGATTCCCAGTTCCCACAGAGGGGCATGAAGTAACTTGTTTATGTTAAAAGTACAAAGGGCAGGAAAAAGAGCTCTCTGTCAGAGTGCAGGTTGGGTGCTAATTAGGTCAAGAAACAAGTGTAACAGAATTTATTTTGGTTTATTCAGAACAAAAAAACCGATTGAGTCCTTTACAAGTATTGGAAAGGAGGAAAGAGAAGAAAGGAGAAAAAAGCAAAACATGAATGCGAGCTGGCTGAGAGGTGTGAAGAGGAGGGATTTCTTCTACTGTCGCTTTACCTTGGTTGCTGCATTTTCTTTAATGAATATGTATGGTTTGTGTCATTGTAATACCAGAAGGACATGAATGCATGTGAGGTTTTGCCTCTTGTGCTGAAATCTGCCCCCCTCTGCCCTGCGCTGTGCCCTGGAGACTGGTACCCTGTCTACACACACACCCTCGCTGGCTGGCATCAGTTGGGGCTGCCTAAGGGGAGGCGGGAGGGGAGGGAAATTGGAGTATTTCTTCCCACTCCCTGGCTGATGAGGGGCCCAGGATTGAGGGGTGGCTGTCACATAGCTGTAGTTCCCTGTGGCTCCTGTGGTGCTCTTTTGTCCCCTTGTTCCTCAGGCTGAAGGATGGCGAAGGCCTCCTGCTGTTTCTGGGTGCTCCCCACCCTTGCTGACCCCCAGCCCTAGTAGCCCCTTCATTAAACTCTTTGTTTGAACACTGAGCAAGCATGGTTTCTTACCAGGGTCTTGGCTGATATAGTTTCATACTAACGCCAAAACCTTTGGTCTACAAAACCGATAAAACAGTCGTAATTTTCACATGGTGACATCCCGCCAAAGTTTAGTTCCCTTTTTTTATTTAAGGCCTGCTTGATTCAGCTCAACGAAAAAAACACTTAGGACATATTCTATGCTATAAACACGTGTTGAATTTGGGATCTACTGACCTATTCATTTACTCAACAAATATTTATCAAGCACCAATTATGTGACAGGCACTTTTCAGGGCATTAAAAGTACGGCAGTGGCCAAAAAAGATGAAAACCACTGCCTTAGGGAGCTTGTTTTCTCTTGGGGGATATGAGAGCTGAGCTTCTATGATAATAGCATCTCAATATGGGAAAGATGCTTGACGGCTTTCTAATCTAACTCCTTCCCTGGTGTTTGAACACCACTGACAACAACCTCTCTTAGTGGGGACACTTCTAGTGATGGGTTTTGGAACCCATTCAGACAATCCTCAGCCCTTCAGAACAGTTGTTGTCTTTAAAATATTTTCTCATATTGAACCAAAGTTCTTTAGACACAGGCCGGCACAAGACACACCACTCATTGGCACTTCCCAGCTCCTTCATTCTTTGAGGTGTGCTCTCAGTTGAGTAAGGACCCTGAGCCATTCCTGGAGGCAGCGTTCAAGTTGGGGAAGGGGATTGCCCCTTGTGGTGGGGGGAGTTACTTAAAACCTCTATCACCTTCTCCATGCATTTCAAAATCTTGCTTTCCTACTGCTTCCACCAAAGTGCTTTGAGAGTTCTTATGAAACTCCCACCAATTTACTGCTGTAAAAAACTGTTGAAAAGATTCTACTTTTAAAGAATGGCCTTTGAGAAGAAACTATTCTTCCTGTCCCTCCCAAGTCACACTCTAGATACGTGATGTCCAAAGGCACCAGGTTTGGCTGGGGGTATGGACACTGCATGTTCACACAAGGAAGTGGTTCATTGTGACGTGAGACACATCCTATACCAAAAGGTATGGGGGCCATGGAAGCATAAAAAGGGGAACCAGACTAGGTGTGTGGCGGTCCATGAGGCTTTCCAGAGAAAGCAAGAGTGATCTGAGGGGGAGAGGAAGTTACTAACTTCCCCAGGGGCAGCTCTGTGGAGAGAAGAGTCCATGCAGCTCATTCCTCCCCATAGCCATGGATGAAGAGGTACCAGGCATTGGCCAGTGATCATACAGTTGGAGATTTTCCGGATAATCTTGTTGGCAACTATCCTGTCCCATCATTCATAACCTGTTGGCTGCCACGATGCCTCTTCATTAAAGTGCCTTCTGGTTCCTTCCTCCACTTGGGGAACACTTTTTACGTGTACAGTCCAGTGGCTTTAATTACATTTATAACATTGTGCTACCACGTCCACCATCCATTACCAAAACTTTTTCATCACCCCAAACACAAAACTCTGTACTCTTTAAGCAATAACTCCCATCTGCAAGTATTTGTTTTCTCACTTCTCAGTGTCCTCTGCCAACCCTGAGCAGAGCTCCCTGGTTGATTACTATGATCCCATTACTGCCCAATCCCTTGGAAAGGGCCCTGTATAGGGTGTGGTCACAGTAAGTCATGCCGAAGCCTTAGCTGCCCAGCATTTTCAATCAGCTATAATCAGATTTAAATGAATGCAAAGAGACCCAAAGAGAAGAGGGACCACAAAGGATGAACATGGGCAGGGGTGCTCCCCTCACTTTGTCTGGACACTTCCAGGGGCCTTACAAACACACCATGTGCTTTTGAGCCTTGAGTATTTCTCAACTTTCCTGGGGACCCAAAGGGAAGGACAACTGCTCCCACTGAACCCTGGGGCTCCACCTATAGGACATCTGCTAAGGAGTCAGCACATGAGGACACAACAAAATGGCAAACCCGGCACGAGTCATATTGCTGTAGGAGCTCTGGGGAATTGTCAGTTGTCACAACGACTGCTGGTTCCCATCCTAGTAATTTAATCATAAAAAACACCCCTAGAGCTGAACTTATTCTGTCCTATCTAAACTATCATTCACTGCCTGAGAAATGATGGGTGTGAAAAAGGGCCGGGTCTGGCTTGGAAGTGCATGCAATCTCAGCTCTGCTAGACAGCTCTGCCAGCTCAGAAAGGTGCTAACCTCTTTGGCTTCCAGATTCCTTCCTGATTAGAAAATTAGAGCCCTGAATCTGACATTTCAGAATGCTTCCTACATCTACAAATCTAGGGTTCCATAGTTTTGGATGATTTGTCAATGTCATGACCCACTTTTTAACTCCAGATTGTCTCTCTTGAGGATCTCATGGGACTTTAGGATCTGAAAAGTGGTCCCACTATTATAGCCAGATGTTAATGGGTTGCATTGTGTCCCTTCAAAAAGATATGCTCAACTTGTAACCCCTGGTCTGGTGCAGAGGAAGAAGGCCACCTGAAAACCGAGGCAGAAACTGAAGAGTTGCAAGCCAAGGAATGCCAAGGAATCTGGCAAACCGCCAGGAGCCAGGAGAGAGGCAAAGGGGCAGAATCTTTCCTACAGGCTTCAGAGAGAGTGTGGCCTTGCCAACTCCTTCCCTTCAGACTTCAAGCCTCCAGAACTGTAAGTCAATACATTTCTGTTGTTTGAAGCCACCCAGTCTGTGATTCTTAATTTCGGCAGCACTGACAAATTAAGACATCAGATAACCATGATCCGATGCAAAAAAACCCAGGAGCTTGTGGCCTTTGCATAGGGAAAATGCTTTAAATATCCTGAACTTCCTATGGAGCAGAACTTGTGATAAGACTCCTTCACCCAACTGTTGTCAACAGGAAAATGCCTACAAAAATAATTTTTAAAAACATCATCTGACAGTAAATCAATGCCTGGAGTCCAGGTCATGCTTTCAACTTCTCCTCTGAGGCCATCTCCACTTTCTGCAAGATTGCATTCTGGAAGCCAGGTTATGAAGTAGATTACAAAATCACTCCTTTTCCCACAGGGGCACCGTCATAATTTGGGGTTTTCTTCCCAACCAAGTATCTGACTTAAAATACTCCTGGAATAGCAGCAACATAAAAGTTTCCTTAACGGCACAACTGCGAAGCCTGTGCTCCTGTAACAGATCCCATAAAGTATGGTTTGTTCTAAATTATGCAACGAGCTCATGAACCTTAGAATATACATGCAACTAAAGTGAATAGGACAAGGTCATGGTAATGGGTTGAGCCTCCATGGAGATTGGGAGACTCTACAGCTGTCCCCCAACCCAGCTTACTCAAATGACTGATGGATTGATTGATTGATTTACAAGGGGTCTGTCTAGTATGGGTCCTGGGATTCCAATATTCTCAGGTCTATCTCACAGATACTGTGGCAGCTAAGGGTGTGCTGGAGGCAAGAGATTGTGGAAACTCAAATCTCAGAGCCTGGGAGGGGCTCAGAGGAAGGAAGTCTGGCATCATCAACAGAATTAACAAAAGGGCACAGGGCTGGGGAGGTGCTGGTTTCTCATGCCATGCGTGGCAAAGACTCCAGTTGGTTCTCCACACCTGTCCTAGTGGTACAGAGAGAAAATAAAAACTAAGTGGCTAGAAAAATCGAAGTGAGAGGTAAAGCAGGCAAATGTCCCAGGCAATCTGGCTGTGGGATCCTTCCATCAAACAGACAAAGTCACAGGAGGAGACAGAGCTGCTTCCCACACAGGGGAGAGAGGCAAGCAACAGCAGCGAGGGAGAGGGCTTTGCATGGTAGACCTGGTGAGTCCCCACAGAGAGCAGGGGACTCCCAATGTCTCAGTAAGTGTGGGGGGGATGCAGCCTGGGGCAGAAGGGGGTGATAGAGAGGCAGAGGCCATAGGGAATGAGACAGGCACTGCCCAGGGCTTGAGGGAAAGGGCTGAGGTCCCATGTGTATGCAGCAGGAAGAGACCACTGGGCTGGCAAAATTTGGTTTATTAATATGACTTAATCAGTATCCAAGGGATTTTTTTGGGGGAGGTTTGTTGCTGTGAGTTGGAAAGTTCCCCAGAAACTATGAATTGAGGCTGAACGGGCAGAGTATAACCTGCAGACCTGTTATCAGGTGAAAGCTGGGATTCAATGCGTTTGAATTGATGACCCAGATTAGAAAATCAGGTTACTTTGCATTAAAAAATCGAGATTTCTTTTTGCTTGGGGAGGGGGGTGAAGGCAGGATGGGGAACGTGGCCCCTGAGAAAGGAAGAATAAAAGTCTGGCAACACGAATCTCACATTTCCATTCAGCAGCAAGGGTGGCATTGAGCAGGAGCCCCGCTCACTCCCTTAACCCAGGATGTGTGCTTTCCAGCTCAACACAGTCCCCACCACTCCCTTTAGCGTCCCACTTGCTCTCCCCTCCTCGCTGACATGAGCTAGCCACCAGGCCTGGAGACACCTGACTCTGGTTTACACACATGGACACATTTGAGCCTTACACTGAATATAGGTTAGTAGTCCTGGCCACCATGACTAGAAAAAATCTGATTAAGACCAACTTATTCCCCTTCAACTCATAACCATATCACAATGAAACATAGAGAACTAAAATTATTGCTTGCGGTTTGCTACTCTACACAAGGTGAGGCAATATAAGGGCCACAAAGACCGAAACAACCATGGAAAGGTTTGAGAAGGGGAAGAGGGGAGAGGAAAGAAGGGTTACAGAAGAGGGGAGGGGACAAGAGTCAAACCAGGGATCAGGACGTGGAATTCTCTGCACCATTTCACCGCAGTGGCTCCTATCTGCATTCGTCTTCTCTTTATATAGTAACCAACGTCTCGTATCCTAGTCATTCTTTCACACACCCACCACATCTCAATAATTATGAAGGAGTTAAGGTAGAGGAAGCAGTTTAATTGGTAACTCCGTCAAACCAAACAGCCAAATAATTGGTGTCACTAGTTTTTGTCCTTGAAAAATCCTGGTGCCACAAACAGCCAAAAAGCACATGAAAAGATGCTCAGCATCACTGGTCATCAGGAAAGTGCAAATCAAACCCCAAATGAAGAGCATTTCATACCCACTAGGATGGCTACTATTAAAAAAATGGAAAAGTGCAGTGGGAATGTGAAATGGTGCAGGAAAACTGTTCGGAGGTTCCTCCAAAAGTTAAACACAGAATTATCATACTACCTGGCAGTCCCAGGTACTCAGACACCTGTACACCTATGTTCACAGCAGCATTGCTCCCAATAGTCGACATGTAGAAGCAACACAAGTGTCTTCTGACACCTGACAAATGAATGGATAAACAAAATGTGATATACATGTATGGTGGAATATTATTCAGCCATACAATGGATGAAGTTCTGATACATGCTGTAACATATATTGAAAGCATTCTTCTTAGTGGAAGAAGCCAGACACAAAAGGACAAATAGTTCAGTTATATGAAATATCTGCACTAAGGAAATTCATACAGACAGAAAGTAGGTTACAGGTTACCAAGGGCTAGGGGAGAGAAAATGGGGAGTTATTGCTTAAAGGGTACACAGTTTTGTGTTTGGGGTGATGAAAAAGTTTTGGTGATGGATGGTGGACATGGTAGCACAATGTTATAAATGTAATTAAAGCCACTGGACTGTACACTTAAAAATGGTTAAAATGGCAAATTTTATGTTACATTTATTATTACTAAAAAAAAAAAAAAAATCCTAGCAGAGTGAGACAAAACCTCTGCCCTTGCCTAAAACATGGCACAGTGAGTTGGCCAGGCAGCTGACAGACCCTTATGCAGATACTGAAGTGCAGATTCATTTTGATGCCTGTCTGAAAACCAAGCCAAGATCAACGATGATTGTCCAAATTTACATATCCTATGCTCATCTTATAAAACATTAGTTTTCTTTCACCTTTGTTTTAAAGCAACAGGACAGGAGTTGGGACTCTGAATTGCAGATAAAGCTGGAAGATGGAGTCATGGGTAAGTCCTCCCCTCACTGGAAAGAGCATCCTGGCACTTTGAAACTGATCATTTAAGAAGACACCCAGAGGCATTATTTAAGCATCAACATTTTTCTAAGGAAGTGGAAAAATACCCCATCCTTCACACAATACCAAATGTTTATTTCTTTCTGAACCCTGGAGATAACAATTTTAATGCAGAAGAAGCCTCAGTAGGGATTGGCAGACTTACCCACATCTTTCTGAAGAAGAAATGTCTCTGATATGTGATACCTCCCCCCAGGAGCATGAGGAGGGGAGAGGGGACAAGCGGGAGAGAAAAAGAAAATCGACCACTTTCCCCTAACCCAGATAGGATAGAAAAAAGGAGAAGTGCTAAGAGCTTCCCCAAGGGAGCAAACTACTCTGGGCCCAGATGAATCAAGCAAGTCTGACAAACCTCAGGTGATGGAGCTTGCTAATATTGGTTCTTCACGGTTTTAACAGGCAACTGCAATGGCACAGGAGCCCGGGCTTCCTGGAGCCTGGGGCCTGCTGGTGAGCATGCCCAGCAGAGGTGGACCAAAGAGGGTAGGCCATTCCCTTTCGATGCCTCTCTAGAGATCCTACAGCCAGGAGAGCTAGGCAGGAGGGGTCTGGCTCAATCTCTTCTGCACTAAGTCCCACTCCTTGGTTTTATTCATTTATTTATTTTTAAAATTTCCTCTGAAGACAAGCTAAACCATTTCTAACTTCTGAAAAAGAGTGCTCTGAAGCATATCTTCAAGATGAGACAGGCATTTCATTCTTTTGTAGACTCTTAGAGATTTAACTCAGACACTTTTTTCTGTCCTTTTGTCTGCCTATCTATTTTTAAAAAAATGTATTGTGGTAATATACATATAACATAAACTTTGCCATTTTAGCCATTTTAACTGTAGTTTGGTGGCATTAATTACACCCCCAGTGTTGTGCTACCATTGATGCCTTTCATTTACCAAAACTTTGTTTCAAACAGAAACTCTGTGCCCATTGAGCAATAACTGCCCATTCCCTTCTCCCTCCAGCCCCTGGTAACCTGCAATCTGCTTTCTGCCTCCATGAGCTTGTATTTAGACCGTTTAATACATCAGTTATCACAATGGTGGTGTAGACCAAATGCTTGGGGAATGGAATTGGTGATTGTTGGCATGTGCATCAACAAGCATTCTTCCAGCTGTGGCCCAGCACCTCCTAAATCACCATCAGCTGGGTTTTCAACAAGTAGCCAGATTGCTGGGCCCTATCCAGTAACTACTACCCCAGAATTTCCAGGGATGGGGCCCAGGAACAGGCTTTGGCAGTGAAGCTCCTTGGGTGATTTCCTGTATATAGGGTGGGTTGAGAACCTGCCATTTCCAGGGCAGCTCAAGGCTGGCTCCAGTCCAGAAACACTTCCCTCACCCTTACCCATTCCACCATTCTAAAGTAAGAATTAGTCAAGAACCAGTTTAAGATTCAGGGAAAAATCCACTTTTGTCTTCAGACTTGTGTTTACTTTGAAGGAACAAGAAGCGCCATGTAGACTCACATGAGATGCTGCCCAATTCTCCAGAAGGAGACCAAATGGAGATTTGGGTCTGAAGCCAAAAGGGAAAATTAAGAGGACATTTGTTGCTATGGATTCTCCCTTCCCCTCAGAAATCCAAAATGGAGATGGTTGTTTGGATAGTGGTGGGTCTGCCCTTGGGATCCCAGCCCATCCCTAACTTCAAATAATCGATTAAGGCTGATTTTCAACATTCTAACAGGTAAGCAATAGGGCTGGACCATCAGTCATTGAGGATACTTTCAACACTGAAATTCAAGGACCAATAGAAAGTAACATTTGCTATTGTTATACTTACAGTCTTTTTTTTTTTTTTTAAACTTAGCATGCAAATAGATGAGTTAAAAAAAAACAACTTAGTCTTGACCAGAGTGGAGCTTCTACAAAGCAGCCAAACCGAAAAGTCTTAACCTTGATTTAGTTATACCTTCAGGGACAATTACAGTATACTAGTCATTTCAAAGGCACCGAGTGCATCCAGCTTGGTAAGAAAAGCAGATTCTCAGGATGGGAATGTATACTTGCATTTTTTTCTTAAAGCATTTCTTAGCCAGAGTTGATAGTCAGGGCTGTGCTGCAAGAATATTAACATATCTCCAAATAAGGTAACATCCTAACAAAAAAGCAGAGAATTTCGTAGATTGTTTTTTCAAATTTTATTTTACTTACAAACATTCCATTTCCACCAAGCATAGACTCCCCTTGCCCTCATCTCTTGGTAAGCACTAATCTACTTTGGTCCCTGCGATTTACTATTTCTGGACCCTTAAAGTTGATGTCTACTACAAGAATACAAGAAGTGGCTCTTCAAGTAGAGCATACACTTTGCAATGGACAGAATAAAACTATATTGCAAGGGTGACGCGAGTGAAACTCCAAGGATCTAAGCTAACCTACTTTCATTTTGGAGGCAGCTCGCTGTCAGGAGAACAGGGTGAGTTAGGAGAGAGGAAGCGAAGAACGTGATTTTATTATGAGACAGAGGATCTTGGCTTGACTTTCCCTCCCTAGCGATTCACCATTCCAAGGACCTTGACCATTTTCTCATGTAAAGACTAAAACGGATGGAGGGAAAATGACGAAGCTCAACAAGATGAGATGCTTTGGTGTTTGTGGGAGCAAAGGAGAGAGAAGTATTGCTGGTGGTAGGAGGTCCATGGGGTCCCTACATGGGAACTTCAGAAAATCACAGTGTTGCTGAAGTAGCAAGAGATGTCCATGCCTCATCTGATGAAAATTTAGTTTTATATTTTAAAAGTCTAACAGCTAAACTTGTGATACCTAAGGATGAATTATGGAGAAAGATGTACGTAGTTTCAAATTGTGGACCTATGCTAGTGGACTGATTATATGCCATCAATGGACCTACAATTCTTTCTAAAATCAGGATGCCATCTTTATTTCATAGGGCCGCCCTTTGGTTTAAGTGCTATGACACTTACCAAACATTCACAGTGGCCCTTGGCACCGAACAGGCACCCAGTAATAACAGTGCACTTCCCTTTTGCAAAGACACAATTATCAAACGGTCCAAAAACAAGCCAAAAAGCAGAGAGGTCTAAATTCATTTTATTTGTTTATTTTCAGCTACCACACAGGTCTCACATGCATCATTGTTATAAGATTTATAAAGACCCCAATGCCTTCCTAGACATTCCTATGGCATTCCTATGGGAATGTTCATTCCGAAAATACTCAGGTTTCCATGCCATCTGTAGATACACCCTCATGTGGAGTCTTCCCATCAAAAAAGAAAAACTTTAACAGCATTAACTTATTAGCTTATTTCTTTAGCAAATTTAAGAATATTTTTATGCATAGCCTTGTATAAGACAAAAAGCTGCACAGGTTATGATGCCTGCCTTCAGAGTTTCAGAATTGTGTAGGGGAGAGACACAGGTATGCTCCCAGTTAATGTATGAATACTTCTAAAGTGCCAGGTGCTGTTCTACACACTTGAGGTCAATTCCTTACAACTTTGGGACGCAGGTGCTATCTGCTCCACTTTATGGATGAAGAAATCAGCCCACAGGGAAGTCCGGCAGGTTGCTCAGTAGTGCGATACTTTCCCAGGAGTCAAACCCAGGCAGTCAAATTTCAGAGCCTGGACTCTTAATCCTTACGCAATATTTCCAGATAGTCAAGCTTACATCACAAAGTTACAGAATTGGAGAGCTTGAATGAGTGTCTTGAAGCCAAAGAGGGACTTGGAAATGGTTTAGCACAGATTTTTCATTTTATAAGAAGCCTGGAAAGAAGCTCACCCAAGTAATCCAGTCCAGAGGTCCTCAAACTCCAGATGGCATCCTTATCACCTGGAGGGCGTGTTCACACGCGGGTTTGGAGGCCCCACCCCAGAGCGTCTGATTCTGCAGGTGTGACATTTTCTACCAAGTTCCCAGCGGATGTTGATGCTGCCAGTCCTGGGAAAATACTATGAGAATCCAGGACTGAGTGAGAGACTGAGCTGGAATCAGGCTTCTACCTCCCCACTTTGCCTCTTCCGGGTGAACGGTGGCTCCCAGCTGCTCTAGCAGTGCGGGCTGAAGAAGGCATCCAAGCCCCATGTAACAGCACATGCCTGGGGTGCCCTCCTCCTCCTCATTTAGCTGGGACACCTGACCCATGACACCACAATTCGCCATAGTATTGCAGTTGCGTCATCACCTCCTATGTCCACCCCAGCACATAGCCAGTTTGAAATAATATGGACATGTTTATTGCTGACAGTAAATATTATTCTCGCTGTGAGCTATTTACCAAAAATTGTGATCTGGAACTTGGCTAGCAGAAGCCAGCATAGACTGCAGGGGTCTCTGGATAATTGCCAGTATTTAGCCTCAGGAGGGAAGGACCATTAAACAATTTCAAAGTTTTACTTTTGTTTACATGACAATTCGAAAGGAAATTTTTTGCTTATTTGTTTAGCTAAGAGGGTCCACTACCTTCACTAAGGTCCCTTAGAGAGTAAGCTATTTTGAAAGTAGGGATGCTTGCTTGCTTATTGTTTAAAGTTACCGCGTTTGCCCTGGCAGGATGTTCTGAGGCCTGAGCGATTTAGGAATTGGAAGGTACTTATCACACACCCAGGCTCACTCAACGCCACACAGCTCTCACCATCAGTGCTCTTATTATTTAAGAGAGCCCACTGGTATGTCCCTTTGCTTGAGCAAGTAGGCAGGGCCAAAGGGTAAGGCCTGATGTGAGTAGATGGACCTCATAATAAAAAAACAATAAAAAAATCACTTTTCCCCGCTATAAGGCGACCTAGAGACAATGACATCCGAGAAGCATTTGTGGAACAGTCACATGTACATGAGGCTGATCATCTGTTACATGGACAAAATCTCTGAGGACTTAATATTTGGTAGTCACTTAGCATTTAGCCAAAGCATCTTTCCTGAGTACCTGCCAATTCATTTCAGCCTCAGGTGAAAGTTCTGGAGAATGCTTATGCTTTTCTTTGTGGCTTAAACTGTTATTTTGAAATAAATATAAATCCATAGGGAGCTGCCAAAAAAAATGTACAAGGAGGTCCCATGATCCCCTCTCCCAATTTCTGCCAATGGTAACACTTGCACAGCTATCGTGCAAAGTCACAACCATGACACTGACATTGACGCGATACACAGATATCATTCAGATTTCACCAGTTTTAAAGACAGTTACAGTTTGATTGTGAAGGGCATAAAAACAAAGGGAGGGAATAAAATGGGAACATGAAGGCAATGAACAAAATCATCAACTGCATGTCATCTGATGTGACTTTGAAATCAGCCTTTGTACTAGCTATGAGAAAATTTTTTTGTTTGTTTTTACATGTGCAGGCACCAGGAATCGAACCTGGGTCCCCAGTATGGCAGGCAAGAGCTCTGCCTGCTGAGCCACCATGGCCTGCCCGAAAAAAACACTTTAAAAGTTAAAAAAAAAAACCCAAAAAACTAAAAAGAAAAGCTTCCATTAAATTTGAAAACTATCAGGTCAATTTTAAGCAAAAACAAAAGCAAACAAATAAAAATAAACCAAGATATAGAAAAAGGCTTTCTTCCCCAAAACACCAGAAGAGAAAACTATTTCAGGTGATAATGACTGGTTGGCCAGAGGAAAGAGAGAAGGGGTGGGAAAGAGAGAAAGATGGAGGGAGGAAAGGAGGAAGAGAGGCAGAGAGGGAGGGAGGGAGGAAGACATCAGGCAAATAAATTGTACAAATAAGATGATCCCTGAGAAAATATTTTTGTTTCCCAGAGGCTGAGCTTAAGAATTATAATCAAACCAACCTGTTTTCAAATCATCTGTAAATAATGGAACTTAGTGAAGAAGTTGTAATAGAGCAATTAGGATTTAACAGATGATTATGATTACTGAATCATTATATAGATAACCCTTTTTACTTTCTGGTGTATTAGAGTGGTCAGAGGGAAATAGCTGCGATTTCTGAACTGTAATCCAGCTTCCCTGATCTCTGATAATGATTGTATAACAATATAGCTTTTACCCTGTGATTGTAAAAACTTTGTCACTGACCCTCACTTGTACCCCTGTATCCTGTTTTTTCAACTTTAGAGTCTTATGATTACTAATAAAAGGACTGAGTTAGTCCAGAACTAACCTACTCCAATTCCAAAACTATCTTGCTAGATGAAGCTGGATCTAACCAAAATGGGCCCACCTGATATATGCGTTAGCTTAAATGTTAACCTGCAAGTCACCTGTACCTCAGTATAAAGCTAAAAATCACACTCACCATTTTCTTGTATACATTCTGTGAGGAAGCATGTACTCAATCTGTACATAATAATTAGACCACCTCTAATTACATCATCTAGAGCCACTGTGCTCATTATCCTAAACCCTGGCCATCTTCTCATACAATCAAACTATCAGTTACTGGAGTTCAGGGAGATAGTTTTATCTGATTTCCTGCTTTACAACTAGCAATAAACTTTTCTCTCTTCAAAACCCTGGTGTCTCCAGAACTGGTCATTTGAGCATACTGAGTAGAGAACCCACCGATTTTGATTGTTTTCAAATTCACGTATCTGCTTTTGAAGTGAGAGGCGAGCCCAAGATTTGATATATATCCATCCCAACCCACCCACCTGGCTCCAGCAGACACAAGATCTGCCCAATTGTTGTAAAAGACTAAATGAGAACTTTAGAAATTAAGTGCCTGCTCTAGTGGGTACATTTCCTCAGGAAGTCTTTAGAAGCCCCATTACTATGTCTGCTACACATTAGTTGTCTCAATGTATTCAAGTTTCCAAAAATATTCTTCCCTGAGCATCCTCTGTTTTCTTTTATATATTTGGAAATAAAAAAACCAGAATATCTCAGTTAGCTAAAACAGATATTCTACAGCTCATTTTCTATAAAATTTAGCCAGTTCAGGGAGTCAAATCATGTATAGGCTAAAAACTTCCTTAATGAACAAGTATCTTCCAAAACTGATACAACTCAAGGTGGGACACAATTGCGTCCTTAACCACTACACTTGAAAAAAAGAAGACCACCAGAAGAACTAAACGTCTGCAGCACCTCGCGAGAAGCAGATTGTTCTCCAGGTCTCTCCAAAAGGAGAATGGCTTTCTCATGCTGGTTAACTCCGTGGGGCCGGGCTGGATTCCTCACCACAAGGAAGCTGCTCTGGTATTAGGAATCCAAACACAGCCTCTTCCCTTTGTTAACGGGGGAGCTGTGTGTGTCCTTCTCTCCCACCAGCAATGCTGGCCAGAAAAAACAGAGATTTCAATAGGTGAGGAAGCCAAAAGCAAGAGGGCTCCCCTCCAGCTGTCCACAAAGAGCCAGGAGCCCCCGCTGGGGTCATCTGCATTCTGAATGACCAAGCAGATCTTTCCCAAAGGACTCTCTCCTTCCAGGGCCAGCCCTAGGCAAGATTTTGAAATAGGAAAAGCCTGTCCTGGCCCACACGGCTGCCGCCTCCCCTATCTCTAGGCACGCCGACTCACTTCCCAGTTGAATATCCTGAGATGGCTCCACTGCCCTCACATCTTTCTGTCCGGGGCCCCCCTCCGGAATGAAATCCTCGACTCTCGGTTCAGTGCTCTTTCCACTGCCCAGAGCAGGTCAGCCACCTAGGCGGCTCTGGGGGTCTGCATAATTGAAACTTTACTATTTCATCCACTTTTTGCTGTATACTCTACAGCTGAGTAATTGAGATGGTCCCTACTCTTTCAGAAGCGAATCAACCCATATATTCTATGTCAACTCCTAGAAAAAATATTTAACTGTTTGAAAGCATTCATACATTTAAAAGTACTTTTTGATAGTAAACCACAGACGGTTTTCAATCAAACTTAAGCAGAAGTTTAAAAGTGTGCGCGTGTGTCTTTCCAAATAATGAAAACCCAGGAATGTCTTTCATAAGGCCATAGCATACATTTTGCATATTCCGGTAATTCAAAAAAGTAACTTTATACTTTTTTTAGTATACCAAAGTCTTCTATTTCATGGACAGAAATATCTATTTCTATAAGAGCTGTAAAGATTGATTTTTCAAACCACAATAACTGGTAGACTCTCTCACACACAGATGGGCAGAGTTACCACACACACAAAGAATACTTCTATAGGATACTATTGAGAACCTTTTTCCTTTGCACAAATGATATCTTATACCTGGGGCTTAAAAACGGCTTGTAAAATGATGCTCATGAATTGGTTATCCAATTTTCAAAATCTGGCTAATGAAAGAGCCCTTTTGGCATTTTGCATAGACCTGCTGTCGTTCTGAAAAACACCCACAAAGTGGAAGAGATGGGCTGAAGAAGCACAGACCCTGGAACAAGTGTTAACGCCTCTCCTAAGGAGGGAGAGTGTCTGTGTGTGCGTGCGTGTGTGTACAATTAGAAGGTCAAAGTGTTTAGCACAAGACTTAACAAGTGTCTAAATGCTATCCTCTGATTTCAAATAAAAACCAGCAGATTTTATTCCGGAGCTGGGTGGGCAGTTGTGGGCGCTGCAGGCCTTTCAGTGGCCAGGACTCCGGGAGGTGGAAACATGACTTACAGACCGTGTCCCCCCTGTTGCCCCATCACGGCCTCTGGGTTTTAGTACGGATTCCACTGCCAGACTCCCCAGGACTTCTAGCACCACCTATCCCAGAACCAATTTAAAGGATTTATAGCCTTTAAAAAGTCCTCACAGAGGAAGGGCATTCTAAGATATTTTTTATGATCTGAATTGTTTCTTATGACAACCTTGATATGTTGCCAGGGCTTCTGCCAAATTTTTAGGTGTTTTGGGGGCTCCCTGTCCCCCTGTGTAACTCGTATATAATGAGAAGAATGCCCCAAGCTTGCTTAAAACTAAGTGTGAGAGTGGTCGAGAGAATAGTAAATGAGCAACTTTTAAGATAAAGTGTCTAAATGTAGGTTGTTATTCTGCAGTAGTTTTTCTCCTCTCTTTTCCTGACTAGTATGATATGAATAGGGACACTACAGAAATCCCTCCTAGTCATGAGGTCACATTTTGTTTCGAAAAAGTTTCAATGGCCAGATAATGTTTCATGATGGAAACATTAGGACCAGATACCTCTGCAATCTGAAAAAAAAAAGTTAAACTGCTGAGCGCTTAGGTTTGTTAGGCCCGGCAGCCAGCAGTTTATAGGAAGCCTCTCTATCAGTACTCATAAGAATTCTATTATCCCCATTTTAAAGATGGGCAATTCAAGGCTTAGGCAAGCTGAGTCATCAGTCCAAGGTTACACAACTTGTAAGCAAGAGGGCCAGCTTTCTGTCCACATCTGTCCACTCTGACCCAGCGTTCTTAGTGCTTAACCACTGCCCTATACTTTAACATTTCAAGGAAAAGGGAATTAGTTCTTTTCTCTATGAGGAAGAAAGACTTTTCTGCAGTTTAGGATCCCAAACTGTTTAACAGATATGTTTCTAATGAAGTCCAAATATTTTCTGCATCCTTATCTCAAACTAAGACCAGCAAAAGATAACTCAGTATCTAAAAATTAAAGGACAATATACTATATGTTTGGTGCTCTTGAGCAGCTTTTCAAAGTGATCAAATATGGAAACTTTAATGTGCAAGAACACTGAGCAGAATTCGAGTTCTGGAAACAAAGCACATCGAGCAACCTCTTCGTAAAGAAAATGGAAACCTGGGTCAATCTTTCAAGTTGGACAAATACTGTTTTTTGGAAGAGACACTTATTGAAACTCATCATGGAGCAAAAGGCTTACAAACATCTGAGAAAATGAGGTTCACATGGAAACAAAAACACAACAGGAACTCCAACATGGAGACAAACAGATGCAGCATTTCTTTCCAATTCTTCTCAAGGTCATTGTTGCCTATTAAAATGTTAATGCAGGAATAATAAAATATCAGCCATTCCAGTAGTCCAGGGGATGTGCTTATGCTGAGGTTTTTTTTAAAAAAAATTTGGTTTTACAAAAATTTACTAGCAGAGGAGGCAGACGGAAGTGAGGATCTATAAAGGAGCTCAAATTACTAAGAACTGACCAGAAAACATCTAAAAGATAGGAAACCCACAGTCACAAAGATGGCATCATGGTAACTAATAAAAAGAGAAAGCATTCATTGAGTGATTACTATGGATTGGGTACATTTTAAACTTTATTATTATTTTTCTTAATTAATGAACTCATTCAATCGTCAGGACATCTTACAAGGTAGGTGCAGCCATCATCCCTGCTTTTTTCACAAGAACTGAGGTCCTGCCAGGGGGAGCAACTTGCCAAATCACACAACTGGCAAGTGATGGAATTGGTATTGAGGCCAGGTAGTCTGACTCTGGGACTTAAACATTTTCTCCCTGTGCTGTGGTCACTCCCTACAGTGGGCCCTGAGTGCAGGGACAGGCATGTCCCCATGCCTGACCTTATGGTAGACATAAACGGAATCACTGCCACATTCATTCGGCCAAGACTCTCCTCTACTAGACTTGGGATACCTCTCACTGAGTGGATCACAGTCCAGCTAAAGAGGCAGAGCTCCCAGTTAGGAGCCAGAGCACAATAAAGAGGAGTGAGGCCACAGCTACATGGGAAGCAGCTGCCCATTTGCTAGGAAAAGAAGACACAGCTCCCCCTTTTCTTTGGTCATTTTACCCTGCCCTGAGAACTAGCCATGAGCTCCCTGAGACCTGAACTGGGCCACACATCGTGGCTTTGCACCCATCCCTCATGGCCTTGGGCCAAGCAGATGCTTGATGGATGTTGTAGGGCATGCGGCGGCTACCTCCCCACCGTGGCTGAGAAGCAAGTGGTGGATGTGATGGGTAGGGATCTGCAGGGAGAAGGGCTGAGAAGGCAGCCAAGTGATGGAGAACCAAGCCATGGAGGCCGTGAAGAGATGGAACACATATGGGGTGACTCACCTAACTGGGGAGCTGTGCTGAAATGTGACAGAAAGAGAGGCTCGTTAGGGATGCAGGACCCCAGAGTCCCTCCCAGGGAATTTGAATATAATTTCACAGGCAGCTGGGATTGCTGCCTGGGAATATTGGGGGAGGAAGGGCACAGGCACAGGCTTTGCTTGCTGCCACAAGAAATTCTGACTTGCAAAAACAGGATGATCAGAAAGAGAGAAGCCAAAAGTCAAGAAGCAATTTCTAGGAAGGTGAGGGGTGCGGGGGTGGAATGGGGATGATTAATTCAGACATTTTGGTTGTTTTGACTTTCTGACATGCTGAATCGTAGGCCCCCAGTACGCAAATACATAAATCCTTACCCTACATTGACCAAGGAGGGAGGACAGAAACACTTAAAGAAAGACAGTGAACAGCATCTGTCCATCTCTGTTCCTTGAGCCAGCAAGCACTGAGAGAGCTTCCTGAAATTCTGCCATGCCCTTTTTAGCCGGTCCAGAGTCCTTGGTGAGAAAGAATAATCAAGAATAAATCCATAAGGGAGCAGAGTGATTGTCACAGGTGTTTAGAGTTAGCGGAGACTAGTATTGAAATCTGGCCTCCCAAATCACTGTTACTGGAGAGAGCTGGGCAAAAGGTCTTTTGGGTCTCAGTTGTCTCATGTTTAAAATGGGGACAATCTGGGCCTTACTTGCTAACAGATAAAGCTCTTGACCAGTTTCCTGGAACATAAATTTATATGTAATTGATAGGGCTCAATAAACAATAGCCATAATAACCCCCTTCTACTTAGGACATAATGTACAATCAGTTAACTTGATTCATGTCTCTGAGGTTCATCCTTTCTCTCTCTATCCACTGCCACTCCCCAGTTTCTGCATGAATCACCTCCTGTGGTGGTTTAAAGCTGTATGCACCCAGAAAAACATGTTCTTAAATTTAATCCATTCCTGTGGGAGTGAACCTATTGTGTAGGAACTTTTCATGAGGCTCCTTCAGTTAAGGCGTGGCCCGCCACATTCAGGAGGAGTCTTAATCCTATTACTGGAATCCTTCATGAATGCAATGAATTCAGACATGAGAGAGAGAGAGAGTGCCACAGGAAACAAGAAGCTGAAACAGAACCAAGAAGAGAAGGAAGAGACCAGGAGATACCACCATGTGCCTTGCCATGTGACAGAGGAGCCAAGGATCACCAGCAGCCAGCTCCAGAATGCTACAGGCTTGGGCAGAAAGCACTGTCTTGATGATGTCTTAATTTGGACCATTTCCCACCTCCAAACCATGAGTGAGTACATTCCCATGGTTTACCTGACTCACTTCATTGTATTTGTTCAGCAGCCTAGAAAACTAAAATGTCTCCTTAAAAGGTCCTTCTACATTCAGCCTTGTGCTTCCTCAAGCCATCTCTTTACACAGCCGTGTTCTAATACACAGGTTGCAAGTTGTCCTTTTCCAGGACAGCTTGATATAGCTCTCAATGCTCTACAGATCAAATCCAACCTCCTTATCTTGGCATTTGGGGCTTCCAGGCTGTGGCCTGTAACTCCAGCCGCAATGGACAACTCAACATCCCCCGCAAATGCCATTCCCTTTTTCACACCTTCATGCCTTCGTTCATGCAAGTACCTGCTCGTCCTACTGTTTTCTAAATATGAAAACCATCGGCACCTCATAGTGCCTTTGACTTTCTTATTTCCTGACTGTATGACTATTTAATTTCATTTGTTTTTAGTTGGTTGACTTAAAGCACTGTCTTGATGATGTCTTAATTTGGACCATTTCCCACCTCAAAACCAAGAGTGAATACATCCCCATAGTTTACCTGACTCATTTCATTGTATTTGTTCAGCAGCTTAGAAAACTAAAAAACCTCCTTAAAAGGTCCTTCTACATTCAGTCTTGTGCTTCCTCAAGCCATCTCTCTACACAGCCATGTTCTAATACACATCACCAAGACAGTGAGAATTGGTACTGTGATGACTGGGTGGTCATTTTCATAATGAGTTAAAAAGACAAAGTATAACAACAGCAAATATCTACTTTTTATTGGCCCTTAAATGTCAGAGTTGAAAGTATGCTCAATGGTTGGGAAGGCCAATTCCAGTTCTAGTCACTGGGGAAAGCCTCCTCTATCTCTTACTCAGAATGAATCATTTCCTCCTGATATCCATCTAGCACTTACTTCATTCTGTCTATTTATATTAAATTTGTTTTCTCTAGTTTACACTTTCTGGGGATCAAGGATAAACCTTAGTGATTCTTTTATCTTCGTAGCATGTCCGTTAGTCTAACACATACTAGCAGCTCATTTGTGAACACGAATTGAATGATGAACTCCAGTTTATACTAATTAAAATAAAGGGGCTCTTATCAAATGGGAATGACTGAATTAAACATGAGAAAATGTAGGGAAAGGGTTATGCACCTGATCTTAAGCTAAGTAAAAATACCATAGGTCACGATTTAGAAGTCTATTAAATTCCATCAGAAAATGGTGATAGATAAATATAATGAACTATTTAAAGCATTATTGTCAAAATGGTCATCGCCATTAGCTGTAAAATAGGGTTGACTTTATTTTTGGTTTATAACAAAACACAAAATACAGTTAGTTCATAAACAGACAGTATACCAAGCTGTGGCGTGCAATTTCTCAGGGCTCATTTTACCCTAGCCGGAAGCTGCTAGGCCAGGTTGGGGGTGAGATGAAAATCCCAGCCCGGGTTTGCAGACACTTCATCAGGCTACCCCAAACTACTCCCAGGCCAAATGAAGGACATGGACCAGTCCTGGCTGGACCAGAACCCAGGTCCATCTCCGGCCCCTGTTCCTCCAAGTCTAGGCTAGAGCTGAAAGAGGAAAGCAGGTTTGGTAGAATGTACAGAGGCTTAGTCACATTCTCTTTAATGACTCCATGAAACTTCTCCCAGGAGCTCCATAAATATTTGGCAATTGACTGACTTTATCATGTGACTGTTCTCACAGCATGACTGTTGAAAAATAAAGTTGGCTGAGATTGACAGCCATCCCTTCTCTCCAGGGGGGAGGCCGAGCTTGGGAAGGAATTAGAACCATTCCACTGGTAGAAGGAGAAGCTCTGCCCCAGATGACATAATGAAGGAAACGGTGATTTGGAAAGAATCTTAAAAATTACTCAAAGATGATTACAGGCTGCCACTAAGAAATGAGGAAGGAAAGGCTTCCTTTTTGACCACAGGGTGTACAGCCCTGCAGTTCAGAAATTATTATTTTATATTGGGGCCAATGACAGTCTGTATGTCTTTGAAATAAAAGAGCAATAATAACTTAAGTACCTGCTATGGCTTATAAAGCACTAAGATGGATTGCACAGGTCAGATCTTAAAACCAGACTTTATAGCAGCATGCATTTCATGTTTCTAAAGTCATGGCTATCCGAAGTTTGTATGGGTTCTACATACTCTATGTAGAACACTGGGCATGGCAGATTTAGAGTTAGTCAAGACACGGAAACCCTGAAGGGATCCCTGTTTAGATAGGAAGGAAGACCACGGTGGGGGCAGGGAAGGGGGGGGCAAACAGGGCCCGCTGCACAGGCTAAATTGCAAATAAGCAACACAACCAACAAGTGTTTCAGGTGTTCTGGGAGAGAGGGAGCTCTGAGCTTGAGGGGGCGTCACCGTGGAAGGAGAACAGAATGTATGAAACAATCATGAAAAAAAAAAAAAAGCAAATAACTCCACCACAATTTAAAGTTTGCAAATGTCTATTCTTGATTGGATATCTGAGGTGGTGGGCGGGGAAATCATCCCTTGGCAATTTTCAATTCACAAACGTGGGTTTTATTTTGCATTCTTCCTCCTTTCTCTCACATCCTTCACACCTTCGTAAAGAGTCTAAGCCTGATGAGATCTTTTTCCTTTTTCTTCCTTTCTTTTTTTTTGGTATGCCTATATATAAATTTGGACAGACCAGGTGAAAACTTAGCAACATTTTGTATTTAAATATGAAGACTGTGAAAAACCACGGAAATTCATCTTGTCTTCACTGTCCTTATTCCAGAGAGGTGTGAAAAGGTTTCTAGACATAGTAACAGCTTCGGTTTCAGCTGGACTGCTCGCAATTCCTGAGCCCAAAACCGAGAAAGAATAACCAGGTACAAAGGGCCAAGAGTAGTTAAGAGTTTAAAAGACTTATTTCCAGTCCCACAGCCTACCACTGGGATACCCCATTCACCCCCAATAATAAACATGACCACATACTCCAGAAAAACATAAACGGGCACTCTCAGAGTTCTAGGTTAGATTTTGACACATCACAGCAGCTTATATCATATATGGCCTTTGTATTCAGTTATTCTATGAAGTGGGAAATAATTGCAACTACACTTTTTATGTCAAAAGTTAATATAAAAAAAAGTTAATATCACTCGCTGCCCCAAGGAAGAACAAACTAAAGCATGAAGACCATATTCTTGTTTTATTTTTTTTCCAACTCTCTCTGCTGATACCTAAAAGCAAAACCTTAAAAACCATTCATCTGTCCATCCTAAGATGTATTTATTGAATCCTTGTCCTGCAAGGATTTATTCTGCCATGAACTAGGGCATGCCAGATTAAAACATAAATATATATTTTTAATATTGATCTATGGACACTGCTTTTAAAGAAACAACTGAAAATAAGATGCACCCTAAGAGTCCCTGTACTCTTTAATGACTGAAAGTAAAAAAATACCAGGAGATTGAAAAATATCCAAAGGAATTTGTGACCAGTTTGGAAATTAAGGCGCATTAAAAGGAGGAAGAAAATAGAAGAGAACTAAAACAGACTGTCCTTTGGAACTAGCAGAGTTCTCTGTCACCTTGGAAAGTGCCGAGTATTGGTGGGCTGGGAAGGGTGCATGGATGGAAAATGTTCCATTTACAGTCTGGGCAATGTCCCCACCGCCTGGGGCCCTTCACTACAGGTGTCCTGCAGTCCACGAATCATCTCCCCTCCGCTCTTGTTCGTCTTCCATAAACGAGGGAGCAGAGGCACAGGATCAATTTTTGATTCAAACTTCTTATGGAACCTCTAGGTTTTCCACACGCTGACGCTTCTGGTAGTTTAGAATACAGAACAGTTTTCTGTATTACGGATACCTGGTTAAATAACTAACATACCATCCTGCAAGGAATATTTGATAGACTGCTTTTAAAATATTACCTTGGCTTGATCCTTCTTGAATACAGTCAGTTGCCTGAGAAGTGTGGCCAGAAACCACTGTCAGAGCAAAGCAGATGAGAACATTTGGTTTTTACACCTCTTAAAAGTTGGTTATAGATCATAGACCTATAGCCATAGATCAGAGCAGGCTAGAAAAATTTTCTAAGCAGACATAGAAAAATGCCTGGCACATTTAGGTTTTCCGTGCCTGTTTGTGGAAATGAAGAAATTATTGCATTTACTGCTTAGGAAACACTCAGGGCCATAAGTCAGATAAAGGCAATTTGGGGGGCAGCAGGCCAGCTCAGAATGCACCCGAGAGTTTATGACTTCAGGGCTCAGACTTGCTTCCTCGATCAGCTTTGTGTTCTCTCCTTGGTTAATCATAAGCAAGACCAAAGGGTTTCCTTTTAAATAAGTATCACTAAGAAGTCCAAGGTCTAGAAAGAATAGAATGACGTCTAGGTACTTAAAAAAGTATTTCATTCTAATGAAAATCTATTCCAGGAACAGCCACGATAACCTTCGAAATTAAGTTTAACAGGAGAGATATGTTTTGTCACTAGTTTCTATTGCTGCCTCAAATCAACAGTAACAAAACAAAAAATAAAATTAATGGGGAAACCCAGAAGCTATTTTTATCATTTCCCATACCAGAGAGAATGAAATGATATGCTCTAGACCAAATTTGCCCAAAGCAAGTAAACCTTTTCCATTTTACTATACAAACACAAATGCCACAGAACAAGAATTATACCTTAAAATAAAACCTTTGGATGGAAAAGAACATGGCAAGAATTATCTTTTACCGTGCGGCGTTTAAAGAAAGGAAAAACAAACCTCCCACAAGAAACGAGCTGGCAGTAATTTATAATAATCCGAGAAGGAAAACAGACTTTAGATCTGTCAATCCTATTTGGAGTGGGGGTGGGGGGAGCTTGTAAGCGCAATGCCATCCTCCTGACCCCTTAGGAGAGCTCCTACAGTCATATCAAAATGCCACAAACATACCCTGTGTGCGAGTTCCATCCGGGCTCCGTGCAGCAAGCAGTTTTGACTCGGCCCTTCGAGGGGAGCTACGGTTCCTCCACCCCCTGGCCAGAGTCCCCACCATGCTTGCCGACAGCATGCTCCCCCACACCCTGCTGGGGGTTGGGAGGGGGGCACCGAGCCAGGCCGCCAGCCAGGAGGCTCACAGCTCCGGGGAGGAGGTGCTACACCCCAGGCAGGTCCGGGCAGTCCCTCCCCCGTGGCCTCCACCCACATTCTCACCCTCGCTGCCCTGAACCTCCCTCAGAAGCTCACGTCAAGTTTGCGAGAGCGGACAAGGGAAAACAGAAAACAGCCCAAATAAAAATGAGGCCTATTAATAGAGTTGACCAATCAGAGAGGATGGTGAGAATTACAGAAGCGCCAATCTCCTTTTTATCAGGGATACATTTTTTGGGTCTTTGCGTCTCTCCTTAAGGAAGTCTGATTTTTCAACATTCAAAAATGACTGCGGTGCGGTGCGACGGTGGCTCAGTGGCAGAATTCTCGCCTGCCACGCGAAGACCCGGGTTCGATTCCCGGTGCCTGCCCATGCAAAAAAAAAAAAAGAAGAAGAAATGACTGTGGATGTGGGGGGCAGGGGACACGTCCCTAGTTTTTCTCTGCCCAGCCTCTCCTCTCTCCTAAATTGAGACTACTTTCAGGCGATTGTTTCCTTCCAAACAGGACGATTCAGCTTCACAGAAAAGAATTTGTTTACAACATATGCAAAGTCTTTCCAATGTTCTGGGGATTCGTTTCACAGAAGGTAAATCAGTTTATTGTAGGAATTTAATAAAAAATCCCAATCATTGTAAATATGCAAAGGATTTTTTGATTTTTAAATGCACTGATTGTATTGGCCTGATTCCTTGTCTGCTGTTGAGTTAGCCCGAGTTGCCTCACACTGAGTAGGTGGCACTGAGCTCCCCTCCGGCCCCTGCACGCTGCTCACATGTGCCCCCTACTGGTCTAACGTCAGGTGTGCATGGCTTAGAGACCAGTGGCTGCTTCAACACTGTGAAGGCACAAGCAGTTGGAGAAAGTTCTGGATTCCCTTAGGTATCTCTATATGTGAATTTCATTCAGCCCGGGGGATAAAGACAAAGCCTGAATTAATAGTAGATACTCTAAGAGGTTTGGGTACTGCTTACTGTCACTGTGACCTTTATGGATTATGCAGATGGGACCATTCATTCCCGATTTCATGATTTTTCTCCTTTCTCGAATTACATCTTATTTCATACGATCAAGATTTGTTTGTTTGTTTTTGTTCTTTTTTGCAGAAGGCAGGCATTTACCCTTCCTTCTTTATTCCTCAAATTCCCCCCACATTAATTGCAATTAAAAAAAATCTGGTTGTTTTGATGGAAAGGAAACTTTTCAGAACATTGTTTTAAGAACACCCACTTGTGCAAGGGTAGTTCAGTGGTAGAATTCTCGCCTGCCACGTGGGAGACCCGGGTTCAATTCCTGGCGTGTACACTTCCACCCTCCCCCAAATTCCACAAATGGTGCTAACGGGATAGTCATATGGAAAAGAATGAAATGTGACCCCACTGTACAATATGCAAAAAAAAAAAAAAAAGAATACCCACTTGGCACATTCGTTTGGTTGACATCGTCCCTTCTGATTGTTCATTATCTCAACACTTCAAAAATAATTTTATAGAAAACCTTTGGTATCATTGTGGATGGAGGGAAAAGATAAAACGGAGGGTTGGGATTTCCCGTGGCCTGAGGGCTGAGGGTGGGTGGGAAGTGGTTGGTTCACCCTTGGCTGCCAGGCTCGGGGAGGGGTTTGGAATGTGCCAAGGGGCTGAGTGTGCCCCCCTGGGGGCGCCCGCATTTGCTAGGGTCACAGTCCCTCCCTCCTCGCGCTGTGCCTCGCATTCCTCATAGACAGGCGGGACCTGCCTTCTGCTGGGGACACTCACTGCGGGAGTGGGGTGGTATCACAGGGAGGGGCAGGCAGCCAGTTAGGCAGCCTGGGGTCCGGTCCAGCACTCAGAAGAGACGGATCAAGGAGACCCCTTGAGGGGTGGTTTGGTGTAGCTAGTCAGGGGATGGGACCAGGTGGCGGGAAGATGGTGGGGGCATTCACCTTGATCACTCAGGATCCTTGTGGAATAGCTGGGAATGAGGGGTGGTAAGGATTCCAGGAGAGTTCTGTCAGGACAGAGAGAAGGCAGTGATGCTAAAAGCAAAGGATTCGCTATTACAAATATAAAGAAGAACTGACACCCTGCAAAGGGAGCTATCCTTAAGACTTTGACTGTGACTGCCACCCAAGAGCCCAAATCCCCATAAACAGGAGACACCCCTCCCAGTGGTCTAACCTGGAAGTTCAAGATGGGAGACAAGGGAGGTATGGGCCCTAACAACTGCCCTAATTGAGGCCTTGAGAACCCTGCCCAGCAGAGATCAGCCTCCAGAAGGGACGTGTGGGGCAGTGAGAAAGTGTGGAAAGGGAGCCCATTGGTACTTAAAATAAAATCCCCCAAACTGCACCTCTGAATTTTCCAGGCAGGTATCCATCCTTTGTCCTTTGTGTTCCCTGCACCCAACCCCAGCATGTCTCACCCTGCTCACATTCTCTCCTAGCTCGCATTCTCTTCCAATTATCTACTTAGGGTTTGTTGCACTTAACCAGTTATTTGCAAACCTCCCTGGGCAGCAGAAGTTCTTTCCACACTACAAATTCTCAGGGCTCACCCCAAAATGACTGCCCTACCAGGTCATAGGAACCTGCCCTCTATAAAGCTTCCCACACTTTCTTACACTGTTAGCCTGGAATTCATCCAAGGATAGTATTAAGAAACCAATTGTGCTGGTTTGAAAATATGCACCCCAGAAAAGCCATGTTTTAATCCTGATTCAATCTTCTGGAGGCATCTGTTTCTTTTCATCCTAACTCAATCTCATAGAGCAGAAACTTTTGATTAGATTATCCCCACAGACATGTGATATGCCCAGCTGTGGGTGTGACCTTTGATCAGATGGAGATGTGACTCCACCCATTTCAGGTGGGTCTTGATTCGTTATTGGAATCCTTTAAAAGAGGAAACATTTTGGAAAGTGTCAGAAATGACAGAGCCGACAGAAACTTCAGAGCAGAGCTGACACAGATGCTGACACTTGGAGAACAGAGACAGATGTCTGGAGATGCTTGGAGCTCAGCAGATGTCACCTGAGACATTAAGCAAGCCAGAACCTGGAGAGTGTCAAGGGAAATGAAGAGATGAAAGTCAGCCCCAGAGAAGCAAAGTGAAGAACCTCCACAGGAATAGAGGCTGAAAGCAACAGAGCCCAGGAGCAAGGGACAAGCAGATGCAGCCACATGACTACTCAGCTGACAAAGGTGTTTCTGCCCCATCAGCTTTCCTTGAGCTGAGGCATCTTTCCCTGGGTGCCTTAGTTTGGACATTTTTATAGGCTTACATTTCCCTTTTAAAAACTGTTCCAGATCTGGTATATCGCACTCTGGCAGCTTGCAAACGAGTACACCAATCTACTAGATAGCCCGTGAAGTTCTTGAAGTCAGGGACCACAGTCTTGATGATCTTTGAACCCAGGACAGTGAGAGTTCCCAGAACATAGTCCACTGAATGAAGAGAATCACACTGTGGCCAGGGTCCTCACCACACCTACCCCTCGTCGATATGCCCTCCATGCTCCCTGATGCTCTTGTCCTGCCACCAAGACAAGACATTCCTTACCTGCCATTACCCCCAATAACTTCTTAGCTGCAGCCATCCCCTCAGAACCTTGCCTCCTTGTCCACTCGGTGTCTCTTCTCCATCCAAGGCTCCCTCAATCTCACCGTACTTCACCCACCTGTGACATTTGGGTCGAGAACACAATTTGTTAGGGCAGCTCATTTCCTGCCCCTCCCACCCCACAAAGAATAGCCCCCATCTTTGCTTGAGTCTTGGGTCTTGGGCAATATTGAAAAGGGGGCTTTATGTGAGCTCAGGATTCCGGTTTCCTGGAAGGATCGAACACTTTGTTGTCCTGAGCGTGCCAGCTGTGGCAGGTGGATGTTCAGTATCCAAGGATTTCTCCTCCAGGAAGCTGAGCAGGGGCCGCAGATGCTGTGGGAAGCATGGGGAGGCAGGGGAGGAACGGTCACGTCCTGCCCCAGCGGGTCAGCCCCACCCTTCCCAGCGCATACAAACCCACTTCCTTAAAAAGACCCACTGCAAGTGAGCTGCGTCCTTCCACCACGAGGCAAGGGAAACAGCTCCGCAGAGAGCTCCCTGGGTCATTTCCCCCGGACTCTGCCTTACTGTAAGACATCCTCTCCCCTCCTCCCATGACTGAGGAAGGAAATACACTGTTTCCTACGCAGGACGTTTGGAGAACCAGAATCATTTTGAAATCTTAGAAGACAGTGAAGTTCGTGACATATTTAGTTTGTAGATGTTTGCTTCTGTGTCCTATAGCTGCTATGAATTATCAACTATTCTCTAAATTTCTTAATTTACTTAATTTCTTAATTCCTACTGAGCATGGAGGCCAAATGGGGGCTCTTTTTACAAAGGACCTAACATACTCCTGAGCGCACAGAGGGCACCTGGCTAAGGCTTATGGAATGAACACTAGTCATGCTGTAATAACATGGTTGTTAGCCATTGACACGCGCAGTAATCTTCAGAATTCAGTGTGGCTTCCATCTCTGTACCAAATCTCTGATCTCCTAAGTTGCTCCAGGAAGAAGTTGTTTGGGTGGAGGGTGGGGCTGTATGTCAAGTATTTCTCCCTCCCTCCCTCCTGATGCCTTCTTCTCTCTGCGTGGTGCTCCCTGAGCGCCTGGCCTCTCCCCAATCCCTCACACACACTCCTCCAGGGGCGGGCACCAGGAATTTAGGAGGGAACTGCACATGCACACTGCAGCCAGGCTCGCCCGTTCTTTTGGCAGACTGCTGGCCCCGCGTCACCCACATCCTGCTTATCTTCTCGACACCTTATGCTTGACACGGGCATGAGCTTTGCCCCTGCGTGGAGAGGGCTGGTCCAGCTCAGCCCACCGGGTGGGAAGGCTCCCACCTCTGAGCTCAGTCTTTGGAAACTGTTACAGATGGAATCATGGCCCCCCACTAAAGCCATGTTCAAATCCTACTCCCTGCTCACGTTGTCGTGAACCCATTTATAAAAACGCTCCTTGGAGACGATTGCTTAGGATGAGGCTTAATGCGCTATGATGGAGTCTTATAATCAGAGGGCATCTGGACACAGACAGGAGGAGACAGAAGGGAAGGATGGCCATGCAGCAGAGGCAGAGACTGAATAAAGGATCGCCAGCAAGTTGCCACCAGCACGGTACAGACTTTCAAGAAAGCATAGCCCTGCTGATACCTTGATCTCAGGCTTCTAGCCTGCAAAACCCTAAGATGTTGAATTCCCATTGCTCAAGCCAACTAGTGTGTGGTACTTTGTTACAGCAGCCCTGGAAAACTCGGACAGAAGCACACATGCTCACAGATATAAGAAGCAATCACTAATGTCAGCCTTATTCCTTGGCTTAATGTCTCCAGTGATTCAGAGCCTGGGTGGGCCTTTACCACCCTTCCCCCCAGTCCCAATATCTCGCGGATGGGCTTATGGTAAGCCAACCAAGCCCTAAAGATGTGGTGCTCAGTGCAGGCCATTGCATTTACCTTGGCGACCATAGCATGCTGTACTGGGCCACAGTGAGCTTTGCAGTCATGCAGGTCAGTGGCTTTCACTGAGGCTGCCAGCAGTTTGGAGCCCTGTAAGGGAGTAACTTTCACTCTGGCAGCTGCCTCTGCTTATGATGCCTTAGGCCCTGTGTAAGCAAAGAGGCTGCCCCTGTGTGCCCTTGACTTGCACAGATGCTGGATTCCCTAACAGGTGGATCGAGGCGAAGTGTCAACTGTAGGGAAAGGAGAGTATTTGCGGTCACAGGGTTTTAGACATTCGGGGTGGAATGACATGGCTGGCTTTCACCAGTAGGGTATGTGTTTTCTGTATACACTGCAGAGGGAGGGTGTAGCTTTAAATTATCGTTGCTAGACTTCAACAGGCAGCCCTTGACCGCTCCAATTTTCATTCTGCATCCAAGACCACAAGGAAAACTGAGGAAGAGTAAAATTTGTAAAGATTCCTTAATTCAAGGCCAGGAACACCTCCATCAGCTGGGTAGTCACGTGGCTGGCATCTGCTGGTCCCTTACTCCTGGGTTCTAGTGCTTTCTGCCTCTGTTCTTGGTGGGGGGTGATTTCCTCACTTTGCTTCCCTGAGGCTGGCTTTCATCTCTTGGCTTCCCGTGGCTCTCTCCATGTTCTAGCTTGCTTAACATCTCAAGGCAACGTCTGCTGGGCTACAAGCATCTCCATATGTCCATGTCTCTGTTCTCTATGTACTGGGGTCTGTATCAGCTCTGCTCTCAAATTTCTGTCACCTCTGTCATTTCTGAGGTTTCTCCAAAATGTTTCCCCTTTTAATGAGTCTAGTAAAGAAATCAAGACCCACCTGGGATGGGTGGAGTCACATCCCCATCTAAATAAGAGGACACACCCACAACTGGGTGTGTCCAATCTCCATGTAGATAATTTATTCAAAGGTTCCACCCTACAATATTGAATCAGGATTAAAAGAAATGGCTGCCCCCACAGGATTGAATCAAGATTAAAACATGGCTTTTCTGGGGTACATGATAGATACAAACTGGCACACTTGGATTTCAGTGGCTCACCCACAGGTTCAAAAATCACCCTGAAAAAAAAAAAGTCGCCCTGTACCATGGGGCCTTATCTTGGCTTCAGGTTGTTTCATTCTCTCCCTCAGCAGGTACCACTGAAGTTCTGCTCTGCACCAGGCAATGGCCTTTGGATCAAACAAAGTACAGCATTTGGGGAGAAGAGAGCTGGGCCTCAGCTATCTGCTCCAGGGGCTAGAATATAAACTTGTTTTTTAAATTTGGAAAGTATGGAGCCATTTGCATTCAAACAGCTCCCCACATGAAAGAACATTGAAGAAATTTTACGTTGCATATAAAGAACAATGAAAAGAAAAAGATGCTCTGTTGTTGTTTCTTTTCTCTAAGTGATAAACACAAGCCAGGCGGAAGTATTCCAAACTGGATATTGCACAAAACCCAACCAAGCTCTACACTGATTCTCATGTGCCATATATATGTTCTTCGCCATCGTAGTAGGGAGAGATGGGAGAGAAGCAGGGAAAGTACAACACATTTGTGGTTTCCATTAGTATAAAATCAGCCCTGATGAGTTTATGTGTGAAAGTTTGTATAGAACTTGGATTCTGAGCTCTGCTCTAGGCAAGCAGGTCTTGCCGTCTAGAGATGTTCATTAGGCGCCAGGGGCACCTCCTCTCTGTCTGCCCTATCAGTGGGTAAATGTGTATAGCACCTCCAGGAGACTTTCCCTTGACCCTCTCTGTGCCCTCCTCTGGCTCTAGCACTTTTCTTCCCTTCCAAGGTAAAAAAATCACAAATTGGTTCTATGGACTCACCATCTTTGTTTCTTTCCCCCAACTCACTCCAATCTGATCTTCTTCCCACCTTTGTTCCTCACCCCCACCTGCACCACCAAACAGCCCTCTGTGTTTTAACGGTACTCAAAGCAACACCTATTTCTCAGACACTATCTCATATGGCCCCTGTGGTCATGGCCTTCTGCTCGAAGCCCTGTACTCCCTTGGGGACCAGGGGCCTTGTTATCCTGGCTTTCCCTCTACCAATATGAACACTCCCTTTCAGTCTCATCTATATGTTCAGCCCACACAGCTGAGCTCCAGGCCAGTGTATCTGGTGCCTACTTGATACATCAGCTTTGACAGTTCCTAGGTAGCTCAAATATAGTACCCTCAAAGTGAAACTCGATCTTCCTCCCAAGCCTGATTCCCTTCCCAAGAAGACCCCCTACCGCCCCTCCTCTTCAGCCAGCAGAAATGCTGGAGCCATGCTCTCCACCTTTTCTTCCTCACTGCAGACAGTCAAGTCCTAACACCCGCAGTCAATTTTGCTTCTTAACTGTCTCTCTATCAAGTGTCACTTACTTTTCTCCATCTTCAACTGGTCATCTCTCACCTGCACTAGCACAATATTCTCCCGCATGTTCTCCTGGCATCCACTAGGCAGTGGTGGTCTTTCTCATATTGCAAATCCAACACTGCCCACCCACACCCCTCAACTAAAAACTCTTCGTAGGCCTTTCATTTCATCGAGGATAAGGATTAAAATTTTTCATGAGTCCTGATCCTCACCTCCTGGCCAGCCTCACCGGCCTTCTCTCCACCTCCCATCCCACTGCCCCAGACTCTTTTCTCCTCTTTAAGTGCCTCCTGAGCTCATGCTCTCCCACCACAGCATTGTGTGTTGGTTTTCTGCCATGAGCAATAGCCCACCGCAGCTATTATTGACCTGTCCTTCTCGGCTCGTTTGTTACTTCTCAGGGATGATGCCGGTACTTTCTCCTTTCTTACTCCTACAATTTGCAAAGAATATCTGCACTACAGTCATCTCCTCCACTTGTCTATTCCATGGTGTTGATGAGGGTGGAGGACATCAAATTCCCAGAGCCTGAAACAGTGCCTGGCACATAGGACACCTCAATAAATACGAGTTAGATGAATGAATTAACGATTACAGTAAACTGGGGACTCTGGTATAATTAATATTTATGGCATTTCAATCATAGCTGCTGAAATTTTGAAACAACATGATATTGATTATAATTAGGCACTACGTTTTGGTAAAGAAAGCAATCTTTAAGGATAAAATCATTCCCCTGGGAAAACATCATCTGCTTCATGACACCTACTTTATTTTCTGGACTCTTCAAGGAGAGCTCTGAGGCGGAAGTGGGGCTGCCTCTATTGAATTCCTATTTAGAGCTAACATTCAATCATGAGATTAAACCTATGTTGAAATATATTAAAAAATGTTAAGTTTGCACTTTATTAAACACACAGCAACTTAGAAGTACTAGTAAGACAAAGGAGCTTTCTTGTGCCAAACCCTAAAAAAAAAAAAAACACAAAAATTAGGGCGGGCCACGGTGGCTCAGCAAGCAGAGTTCTCGCCTGCCATGCTGGAGGCCAGGGTCTGGTTCCAAGTGCCTACCTATGCGAAAAAAAAACCCACAAAAATTATTTCCAAAACTTTCTTTTCTCCTCTGTATCAAACTAAGGCAAGGCTTCCTCACATCAGTGTGGACCTAGAGCAATATTTTTTTTGTTTTGTATGCTGTATGGCAGAGGCACATTTCATTATTTTTCCATGTGAGTATCCCATTATTGCAGCATCATTTGTTGAATTTTTGTTTGTTTGTTTGCTTTTGGGAAGTGCATGGACTGGGAATCGAACTGGGGTCTCCCACACAGCAGGCGAGAATTCTACCACTGAATTACCCTTGCACCCCCTCAGAAGCAATTTCAGGGAGTTTATTTTACATATTGATTTTTGCAGAACTTATTCATTTATTCTCATCCCTTTCATTTTATCAGGGATTTATTATTTATTTTCTCAGAGATGAAAGGTGATAGGCTTAGATGGATTTTCAGTTTATAATTAATGTCTCTTCAGAGAGTTCAAGTTTTAAAAACTGCAGTATCAATGACAGCCTAAGATGGTAAGACCTATGTTGTCTAATCATACTTGAAAGGCACCTAAAAATGTTTTGTCTTTAATTCACACCCTTTTCATTTGCCCGTGGATGGTTAGAATGGATTCTCAACAAAATCTACGTATTTGGCAGCTGAAAACATCTGCTTTAGCAAAACCTTTGTTTTTTGTAATGTCATGCTGAAATCTGAACTCTATGAAACCTTTATAACTCTGCATTAGATTGGTGCAGAACCTTCAACCAGAGAACGTGCCAACATTTCTCTTTCTCTTTTTAAAAGAGTATGTGGGTTAATTACAAGGTGCTCACTGACCTGGATTAGACTTTATCCCTTGTCTACACAACATTAATTCCTACCATTTACATCAATTAGATTGGGCCAAGATGGGGTAATTTGGACTGAACCTAACATAAAAAACTGCTGTTTCCTAGGGCATCTGAAGTTAACATGGATCTGTTAGGAAATAATTCCTGTTTATGCATGGAGAGTTCTTGATGACATAAGAAGTTAAATTTCTCCTTGCTCACTTTATAGAATTGTGGGAGCTTGCTCAGGTAATGCTGAATTTAGGTGTTTATTGGGACGAGCTTTAACATACTTGATTACTAAAAGCAGAGAAACATATTTACCCTTTTTGCCCCATTTTGCCTTTAGACACCAAACAATACTCATGTTAGTACTTAATGTGTCACAAAAATGAATTTGCATGAAAGATAAGAATTAGAAAGGCCTTGTAAGGTTTCCCTCTTTACTCTTGCTGAAAACATTTGATATTAAACTTTTAAATTCATGAACAGTTGACTAGCTGGGCTTTCTAGCTGGTGGCATTTGGGCAATCCCTGGTTAAGGAGTACCTTTAGCCTGGTAAGCTCCCCTCTTTTCACCTCTCACTGATGCCCCTGGAGACATCCTTCCCCCTCTTTCTTATTCTACTGGCTTTTGGTGAAGACTCTCACATCTCAGAGCCCCAGAAACTTGTTGTGGCTTCTGCAGTCAGCAAGGAAGAGAACAGAAATGCCATTTCTTATGCACAATTTTTAATGGTTGTAGCTGCTACTGTTAATAAAAAGTTTAAAAGTAGTATTACAATTCACCATATCCAAGCTTAAGCAGGCTAATATATTTTACCCAAAGTTAATGGAGAGCAGACTGTTCAGGCATCAGATTTCAGAATTTAGAATTTCTATCCCAATACCGTGTTCTACATGAGAGGCGTGTGCCAGGTGTTGGGGGAATGGAAATGGATGCCCGGCCCACTCTCATGTCTGCGCGTGTCAGGAAGGGGTGCTGCCCCAAGGGACCCTCCCTGGAGGAGATGATAAATGACCTGAATCCAGACGTGCCCTGGCCTGGGTCTGCAGGAGGGGTGAGGAGCAGGAGCAGTCACCAGGCAGAGAGGGTGCCAGGCGCAAACACCATGGCGCCTACGGGAGGCTGTGGGCAATGCAACAAGGTAGGAACTATGATGTGTGCATGTGAGTGTGAAGTTGTGCACATGAGTGAGGGTACGTGTGCATGTGTGCAAGAGTGTGAGGGTATGTGGGCATGTGTGTGAATGTGTACACGTTAAGGCGTGTGAGGGTGTGTATGCATGTGTGTACATGTGTGAGTGTGGGTGAAGGTGTGTGTGCATGTGAGTGTGTGTGAAGGTATGTGGGCATGCATGGATGAGGGTACGTGTGTGTGTGCATGTGTGAGGGTGTGGGGAGTGTGTGAGGGTATGTGTGTGACTGTGATATGTGAAGGTGTGCGTGAAGGTATATGAGGGTGTACGTGAATGTGTGTACATGTGTGAGTATGTGTGCATGTGCATGTTAGTGTGCGAGGTGTGTACATGAGTGAGGGTGTGAGTGCATGTGTGCAAGTGTCTGAGGATGTGTGGGCATGCATGGGTGATGGTGTGTGTGTGTGAGGGTGTAGGAGTGTGTAAAGGGATGTGTGTGCATGTATATATGTGAAGGTGTATGAGGGTGTGCATGAACATGTGTACGTATGTGAGGGTGTTGACGGTGCATGTGAGTGTGTGAGAATGTGTGAGTGCTACATGTGTGTTTAGGAGGTGTGAGGAGGAGGAGAAACAGGAAACAAGATTACATATAGAGTTAAGCAGCAACCAGGCTGGGAAGGGCCTTACGCCTCCCAGCAGAGAGTTTGGACTTTGTCCTGGGGCAAGGAGAAGGCTTCTGAAGGGTTTAAATTGAGGGGCACCGTGACTACATCTGCGCTTTGTAAAGAAGAATCTCAGTGAAGTTGAAAAACAGACTGGAGGGTGCAAGAATGCAGTAGGAGACCAGCTAGGGAAAAGATGAGAGGGGTCAGGAGGGCAGGAGAAGGCCAAGGCCAGGGACCTCTCGGGTGGGCACTGCAACTCACCGGGGGCGGGGCGGGGGTGGGAGAGCAGAGGAGTGTGGGTGTGGGGCGGGGGTGGAAGACAATGACTCTCCATCTCGGGACACTTAGGCCACCACTAAGTATTTTTTTCCCATTATAATTAATCCTGTGAAAACATTTTTGAACCTGTCATGTTCTCAAGCCGCTGAAATGCACCCCTTGAGGTCTCCCTTCGGGAGAGTACCCCATCTCCACTTCTCATAGCTCCTAAAAGCAGCTGCTCAATAAGGGCTTCTCCTGATGCCCCGGGGATAAATGCCCAGGAAGAACACTGCAGGCTCAAAGGGTCACACTTAAGGATTCTCCGTACGTACTACCAGCTTTTCTCCAAAAAGGCTAATCAATTTACACTGTTAACAATATGCATGGGTATGTATTTTCCCCACAACCTGTCCAGTGTTGGCCTTTGAATTTTGTTCACATCTGTGCAAAATGCTGTTTTCATTTTTAAGTCTATTGAAGTTGAATATACCTTCAGATTTGGTTCCCTATTTGTTTTCTTTTGTGTGCAATGCTGTTTGTATCCTTGAACCACTTATCCAAGTGGCAATCTGCTATTGTGCTCACATTATATACATTTGTGTGTGTGTGTACATCTCTCGCTCGCTCTCTCTCTATATAAATATATATACTATCAGGACTCTAATTTTTGTATGTATATTTTTCCGTTTTGTTGCTTTTATTCTGGTTTAATTTTAAAGGGTTTTGAATTGTATATATAGACAGATATGTTTTCCTTTGGCTTCAACAACATTTTCTCCTCTAGAGCTGAAACTGCTACTCCTAATCTATAATTTTTAAATCCATCTGGAGTCCCTTGTGGTAATATTCTAAATGGCATGTGGTCTGAATCTTGGATATTTTGTCTTCTGCCCTATGTCTTGTGGTTGGTAACTTTACCAAGATTTTATCTTTACTGGCTTTTTACTCAATTCATATGTTTAATAGATATTTGATCACTATATCTGCAAGAAAGATTTGTGCAGTTTCATTTTTTGCTATTTATTTCATCATCTTAGATTTAAATAATTCTCATACTTGTTCTCTCACTAAAAACAAAAAAAAGAAAAAGAAGTTTTACCACTAAAGCTCCTAGGAAGGGATAAAAGACTGGAACCCCCAAACATACTGGAACTCTGGAAAAATGGAGGATCAGGTTGCTGGAGGAGGAGCTCCCCTCTTCTTCCCAGAAAGCATGAGAGAGCAAGAAAAAGGACAAGACTGCAGGAGCCCCTGTGGGAAAACGCAGGGGAGATACTGCGTGGGGTTCCAGGGGGGTGCTGTGAGTCCTGCTTTGGCCTCTTGGAGCTGGAGACCTTCTGGCAAGGCCCCGACTCTTGAACGTTCCCCAGCTGCAGATCAGTAAATGGTGCAGATGGACAGTGGGTTGAAGGGGACAGGACTGAGGTGGGAAAATGGTCAGGGGCTGTTGCCACCACTGGTTCAGGGCTGGCCATCAAGGACGATGAGCATGGACCACCCAGCCTGGATGCGTGGTAAGCTCCCTGGATGGTGCCTTAGGTTATTCAATGTTTCTCATCTGGGCCACTACATCCTTTTGTGCAAACGTTTTGAGTTCACCACTACATTTTCAAATATGTATATGCACTCTATTCTAGAAGTAATCCAGTATTACGCAACTTGCATTAAAAGTGAATCCAGGTGGTTTTATGACACTTTATAACAATAGCTTGAAGCCAGCAGACTCTGCTGTAGGTTTAGGTGGATAGATATTATCAGGCCGGCTTCTAGAATGCCTTGGTAGCGAGTTCATTCCTACAACAACAAAGTTCAAGAGCTTGGACTCTGAAGTCATTTGTTCAGTTTTATTGGAGTGAAAGAGCAATTATCTGAATTCCTCGGCAGATGAGAAGTTGTGCCTAATTGAACTTTCTGGTAATATCCACCCTTGTTAATTTTGTTTTTTCTAAACTGGGTCATACAAATTCCCACCTCCACTCAGTCAGTACAATGTCTAAACCACAATTTACACTTCCTCAGATGATTCAGCCTCTCGCTCTGCCTTGGAGTCAACTCTATGAATGATAACCAGACCATGGAAAGGAGAAGTTGGATGGAGAACTGGGTCTTTGAAGAATGATGTGATTCTATGTCCCCTAAATAAATTCCTCACATCTAAGTACTTTGCGTGTGGGGTGGGGTAAGGAGGGTGTGCTGATTTGGAGCTGTTATGTGCCCCAAAAAGGCCATGTTCTTTTAATTCATCCTTGTGGTGGCAGATCTGTTGCGGTGGGAATTTTGGTGTAGTTGAGATGTGTCCCAGCCCATTCAGGGTGATCTTAATCTCTTTACTGGGTACTTAATGAGGATAAGAGGGAGAAAGTGCCTAGAGACATTTGAGAGCCATGGAAACCAGAACCCAGGAGAGAAGAGCCAGCAGATGTCCTAGGTAACTTCCCATGTGACAGATGAACCCTGGATCCAGCAGCCTTTCCTCAGAGAAGGTATCTTCCTCTTGATGCCTTAATTCAGACATTTTCATGGCCTTAGAACTGTAAATTTGTAACCTAACAAATTCCCATTGAAGAAGCCAACCTATTTCTGGTATATTGCATTCTGGCAGCTTTAGCAAACCAAAACAGAGGGCTGTACTTTTTCCCTATAAATTGAGTACGGAAAAGAAATTAATTCATTCACATTTCTGGCTCATTGGAGTTCTCCGCAAACACAGGTATAAATACTACTCTAAATAAGAGCCTATGCCTGAAGTGTCCTTGAATATATTTAAGCTTCTGACAGTGAGCATCATATATGGAAAGAGGAAAAAAATCAACTTTGCCTGCCAGGATCTTCCTCTAAATTCTAGGAGCAGGATGGGGACTGGATGAGCTATAGCCCCTCAAGGCAATGAAGGGCACAGGATGCTTTAAACTAAAGCTGGGCTAAGGAGAAGGGCACACATGTCAAGACAAAAAGATCTTTAAACACGATGGAGCCCATCTGAAAAGTTTTTTTTGTTTGTTTTTGAAACCGGATCCATGATGATTTATCCTTTCAAAGAGAATGCTAGAGGTTAATTTTCTAAGGCATTAGGACTGTGGACAAATCTCCAAATTCAATTCCCAGACCTAAATTATATAATCAGAACTAGGCACTCAAACTGTACATCAAATAGTCTCGCTTCCTGGCAGACCTACGGAAAAATCAGTTTGAATGTTTGAAGTAGGCATTTGTTTATACAAATCAACCAACCATGACTGCCAAACACAATAATTAAATGCTTTATCAAGTGGGAAATCGTGCCAGAATATGTAATTTGAGGGGGAAAATAAGCAGAGAGTTGATATGGAGCAGAAAATGCTGAATTATTTATTTCATGTTGCTCTAAGGCAGACGCTCATGCTGTGAGTCTACCTGCAGAAAGGCTAAAAGAGAAGGAAAGTGTCAGGAGGGGCCAGGAATTTTATTTAAATCTTATCTTTTTATCCATCAATATGCAGTGCTCTTTCCACCCAAACTTGAAAAATGAGGATGGCTCACCTTACTTTCATTGCAAAATTACCTTTGCAGAAATGAAACTATACCTCTACAAAGAAAGAATGAATAGCCATATTTTTTCTCTTTCCATTCATTCAATTATCAACTCAAAATATCATACACTTTGGGTTGTGCCTGTATTTCTCTCCTGGACAGAGGAGAGTAGATTTTTTGAGTCCATGATAAGGGCGTACTTTTAGATCATTTACTTCTATAAAAAGAACTGAAGTTGTTCCATCTGCTCATTTTTAAAAATTCCTTCTAATTCTAAAGTCTTTGATATGATTTTCTGTAATAACATTCAGAGGTAAAATCATGATATCAACAAGTAGCTAAAGATAGTATGATGAATACTTTAACATTACTTAAAAAATAATAGAAAATATTCTTTGAATACTTATTAAATATTATAAACAACTTAATGTACATATGTAAACATATATAAATTAATGCATATACATATATACATATTACATATATATTTAGTGTATACATAAATAATTCAGTATATAAATATATATATTAAATAACAATGTATATCTGTAAATAATAATTCAATGTGTAAATATTATATATATTAGTTTTTATTAATTGTCTTACATGCACATGTGTCAAAGCAATAATGAGGTTTTTTTAAATTCTTCTTTGTCACCTAAATGCAACTATTGGTGAAACATAGCATCAATTTAACATAGTTTTATTGTTACAAGGAGAAACCAATGAGGTTTTTGCAAAGGGGTCAACTTCTAAGGCAACTGGAAAATCATCCTTAAGTTCCCTCTTTTTCCAGATCAAACAGCATAAAAGTCGTCTGACTTCCCCCAAGAACATAAAGAAGCAAAGAGAGCAGCGGAGGATGCAGCAGCCACTGCCTGAACTTGCACAGTGCTTCAAAGTAACTACAACGTTGATTTACTCACATGCACATCTGCGGAGTTGGAATGGGGCTTTAATTTTCTCGATGGTAGAAACAGTTCAAGCAGAGGCAGTCCACGCACACCCTACAAAAGGCGAGTTAGATAAGGGGGATATTCTGACTTCTGCTGTTGTCTTTTCTTCTATTAACCCAAATAGTGGTTCTTAGTGAGACTTGGACTCCTAACGGATTATGCCTATCCCACTCTTACTTTCTGCAATTCATTCTCCACCCAAAAGCTGGAGAGAACCTTCAGAAAGATGAACTGGATTGTATCTATATAATCCAAATATAAACTGCATTTGGAATTCTAAATGTTCCAAACATAATCCTGAATATTCTAAATAGGACTGCATGTAGAATTAAGGCCACACTCTTTCAAATGGCTGCAAGGCCATCCACGATGCAGCCCTCTCCACGTCTCCAACCCCACCCCATGGGCCCACTCACCCCCCAGCACTGGCCTCCAGCCGTTCTGGCTTCCATTCATTCATTAAAAAAAATTTTTTTTTTTGGGTGCACGGTCTGGGAATTGAACCTGGGTCTCCCGCATGCAAGGCAAGCATTCTACCCCTGAACCACCCGTGCACCCCATTCATTCTTTAACTCATGACCCAACCTCACATGGACTTTCCCCAATCTCCTCCTGCCAGCTGCCATCCACTCTCTCAGGGTACCCTGTTCTTTCCTTTCCTAGTTCTCATCATAATTGTGGTGTCATAACGCTATATATTTGTGGTAAGCAGGCATTGCAGTTTTCTAAATTATGCTTATATTTCAGCTGCACCAGATTCTAAGCTCCGTGCAAGTGTCACTTCTATTTAATCTACTGTCTCCTCCGCGCCCAGCACTGCACCAGCCTGTGGAGCCTTCCAGAAAGGTCTGATTGGCCCAGCACGCAATGCTCAGAGGAGTCCCGCCTCTTCTGGATCTGGGATCCTGGCCCCCTGAATTGGCTCTGCCCTCTCCTGGGCACAGAAACACTCTAGGCTGGTGGAGAAAGAGGCCTCGTGAGAGTTAAGATTCTGCCTTCTGCACCTGCCAAACGAATAACTCCTATTTGGGGTCAAATAAAAACTGGCCCTTCACCACACATGCTTGTGCGACCCAGGGTTTCCCCATTGTTCTATGACATACAGGAAGCCCCCAAGTTTTGCTCAATGGACACAAAAGTACAAACGTTATTTTCATAACCCTTAGATCCAGAGCTGGTGTGTTGGCACCAGGGCCCGTTTACAGAGGGGTCTGGACCAGCAACTATCAGTGGTGAGCAGCCGTGGATGGGCCCGGCCCGGCTTTGTGCTGGAATGTTCTTGCGGCTCTCTGCCTGGCCCCTAGGCTGATTCTTTATTACAACCCATCACTTATTTTATACACGTCTTAAAAACTGTGATTAGATGGATTATATTCCTCATAAAGTTAATGAAATAAAGGTCAGTGAGAGGCTATAAAAAAAGAGAACCTACTCAGTCATTTTTTAATTAGGGGAAAGCCCAACATGACTGAATGTTAGAGATTGGTTCCTTATTGTTTATTTTATTTGAAAACCAAAGCACATGTGAAAATATTATACAATCGACATTTTTCTTCTATCAAAATCCACAGGGCCTATGGAAAAAAAAATAAACGATTCATTGAGGGAGTCGGGATAAAAATTAATAAAGCCACTGTTTTCCTTAACAACAGCAATCTCTTTGTTATTCCGGGAATGCTTTTGAACGGAAATTAGAAATAGATTTCAAGGTCAAAATCTGGGTTAGAGCAATGTCAATACCCAGAGCCACTAGGTAAGGATCTGGTTGGATTTTAGGAGTCACCCTCTACAGGACCATTGCCCAAGGACCTCAACACATAGTTCAAAAACTTCAACATCAACGAAGGTGTTGAAAGCAATTTAGATAAAAACTTAATCTCAAAAGAGGTTACGACATAAAGAGTTTATGACAGTTTCTTGACTTGACAGGACAGCCCCAGAGCTAATGCTGCAGGTGGACTGAAGACTTTGGACCCAAGCAGCTGTCCTGCAAGGGGTCCAGGCCTCAGAGGAGGGTGGGGGAGCTCAGACGCCTCTTCAGCCCCACCCATCCAGGAAGAAGTCAGCCGTTCCTTCTTTTAACTCCTACTGCATTTTTCTTTCTTTCTTTTTTTTTTTTGTATGCTGTATGGTGGAGGTCATATTTCATTCTTTTTCCATATGACTATCCCATTATTGCAGCACCGTTTGTTGATTTTTTGGGGGTGTGTGTAGGGGAAGTGCACGGACCAAGGATTGAACCTAGGTCTCCTGCATGGCAGGTGAGAATTCTACCACTGAACTACCCTTGCACCACCTCCTCCTACCGCATTTTGTATCATGGAAATACAACCTCACACGATGGACAACGTGTGCCTGGAAGATTTCTTCTCTCTCTGTTTGAGGGCTAGCAACAAGGCAGGACCCAACTTTCGTCTTTCCCAAATCTGTAGTTTAGCGGTGCAAATGTCTGAATGCAAAGGTGAGCATCCGAGTTTATGGAGATCCTTTTTTAGGCCACCCTCTGCGGAGAAGAGCATTCAAAGGAAAATGCTTATGAAGTAGTTTAGGGTTAACAATGGCCTTGAGTCATCACCGCTATAAAACAGAAAGATTACTGACAGTTTTATTATTTTTAGATACATAAATATATATCTAGGTCAAAAGAATTTGGCTCCCATTTTACTTAACGTTTAAGGTCAAAGAAGACAAACTCTGTTCTGTATTACTTTGCACGAAGTAGAGGGACGAGAGAAAATACGCCATTTGTATTCTCAAAAAGATTAAGATTTTTTTCCAGGAACAAATCAAAATTTAAATAAATGAAAGAAACATAATTTTTTTCTACTTTTACGCTACCCTTGCCCTCAAATAATCAACTTATTTTCAGTGGTTCCATAGAAACCATTCCAATTGTAAAGTCCTTTGTGCTGTTTCAGGTCGGCCTGTAGAAGCCCTGAGTCCCACTGGCTGGAATGCTGGACCCTTACTTGGCCATCAACCAGCCAGACTCCGTGGAAACCAGTGTGTTCCAACAGATCAAAGGAGAGTTTAGGACTCAAGAATTGCCTCAAGCTGCCCAGTAACAGAGACTATGGGGACAACTTTTAAATGGGCCATTACATTTTATTGTAGAAGAACTCAAAATATCATCCCAGAATCCAGAAATTAATAAGGAGATTTGCTGGCTCTCAAAGAAGACCATAATTCTTTTCTTGGAATTGGATGACAGTTTGCTGAAAAATATTTGAGGGCGCCATAAAAAACCAAACCACTTTGCACTTCGTTTAGATGGTGTTCTGGTTGTTTAAGTCTCATGATAATTCTTCGGTTTTGTTTTCTGCGAGTGTCACAAGTAGGGCAACCGATGCTTTATGTCTGCTTGGCAGGTACAAATACAGGGAAATTCTTATTCAGTCACATGTGGGCACCAAGATACTGCAACGCATGGGCACAGGAAGCTTCTCTGGCTCACAGAATGCGTCACCCTAGAGCAGGCGGCTTAAAACACAGTAGCTTTTAGAATCAACCCTCAGCTTTCTATTCCTGGAAAGACCTATTTGTATGCAATATTTTAGCCATCCTTATACATAAGTCAATCTTCAAACACTTCTGCTTCTTTTTGTCTGTTTATCCACACAACTCGCAAATAGACAACTTTAGAAATCCTTTGAAGGAATAAGAAGCTACCTCCAACAATAAGATAGTATTTTCCCTTCTTACTATTGATGGATCTAATATCACCTATAATTCTAAAGGAAGGTAAATTTTTTCTGCCACTTAACTTTGTTCCAAATCTCTGAATTCAACTTCTCTAAAAAGGTGCCCTTGCAGCACAGAGATGTGTGATGAAAACCATGTGTATGTTTTCTAGATAATTTTAATGCAAATTCAACACAGGAAAGTATTTTTGCTTAAATTAGTAAAATAGATTGTTTAGACATATCTGTTGCAAATAGTAACAACTAGATGGCTATGAAAAAGGAAAAATTAATATACCAAGTGAGTTGCCCCTGGATTCTGCTTCAGCCTAGTCTTTCTAAGATACTTTACAATATTAGATTGTGTGTAACAAACAAGGGTCGATTCTACCTTCACCCACCACCCCACCCCAGTTCAGCATCACATCAAGAAAATGTAATGCTGTCTCTTATAAGCTTGCTGGGAACATGGGAATTGCTCCAATAGATAATAGAAACAAGCAGCCCTTAGTGTCAACGATTAATCAAAGACCAAGTCTCCATAAAATCACATGGAATAATGCCTTTCTCAAAAAAAGTCTATAGTAGTACAATATTTTAAAAGATTAGTGTTCAAACATTTGGGGGATGCCAGAAACTTGAAGTCTTACTAGTAAGTTAACTGATATGCTAAAGACTCAACTCTAATATATGTTTTAAGAGGCCACATTTTCATAAAATGAAATTTAAATGATTACCACCTGTGGTAGTTTGAAGTTGTTATGGACCCCCAGAAAAGGCTATGTTCTTTTAATCCATTCCTATGGGTGCAGACCTGTTGTACATGGGACCTTTTGGTTAGTTATTGCAATTGAGATGGTAACCTACCCCATTCAAAGTCGGTATTAATCCCCTTACTGGTGTCCTTTATAAGAGGATAAAGGGCACAGACAAATCTCAGAGAGCTTGGAGAAGCCCCAGAGAAACTAAGAGATGAAATTAAGAGCAGCTCATAGAGAAAAGCCCCAGAGAAGCTAAGAAATGACCCACAGAAGCTCAGAGAGGAACCTACTGGAATCAGAAGCTGAAGGCAATGAAACCCAAGAGCAGAGGATCAGCAGGCTCCGGCCATGTGCCTTCTCAGGTGACAGAGGTATCCCAGATGCCAGCAGCCTGTCTTCAGAGCCCAGGTACCATCCTATTGATGCCTTGGATTGGACATTTTCATGGACTAAAAACTGTAAATTGTAAGTCAATAAATCCCCATTGTAAAAGTCAACCCATTTCTTTTTTGCATTTTATCAGCTTTAGCAAACCACCCCTGACTCTAAATGTACTAATTCAGCAAATAAATTTTGAACAACCCACTTTTGCTATTGTTCATCATTAAAAAATTATAGAGGCCCTCCTTTGTGGGGAAAATAATGTATCTTAAAAATGCAGGTAGCATGATGAGAACTGTAGTAGGTTAGAAGACATCTTGATTCCAAGCTCAGGCTCTGACACTAACTAGCTGGGCCAATTTGGTGATGACACCAGCTCTCTGTGGACCTTGTTTTCTCATCAGTAACAGGAAATACTTAGGACTAGGACACCTATACAGTCTTTTCTAAGCCTAAAATGAATGCTAGGTAGAACCAGGTGAGCACAGGGAATGGTGGTGATGTCAGGCTCTCTGGCTATCTCCCAAGAGGAGAAGAATGACAATATATGTTTGGGGCATGAAGACAAACAGATGCAAATTAGCAGACAGTGGACCAAGATGACTGAAGCAGAGGGGGCACAGGAAGGGGAAATTAACAGGAGACACAGCTGGATAGAGCCAGGCTGCAGAGGATGTTGGAAAGCATGAGCCAATTTTATCTCATTGTGAGCTCAGCTCAATGAGGGGAAAGCCTATCCTTGTTCCTAAGCTCTGGTCCCCAGTCTGAATGTATTGTCTTCCTTCAGACAAGCCCCATCCACAGGACAGCAGAAAGTGGAACACCTTACCCTTTCAATACCATTTGTCCAGCAAGCCACATCTCCCTAACTCGCTTCTTTGATTCTGAGGCTGGAGGGAAGAGCACAAGAAACTCTCTCTTTTGCAATATTTATTTCCAGGGGAATTCTTGCTCAAACAAGGGCATTCCTGATGTGGAAAGAAGGGAAGGGGAACTCACATCACCTCTGGGACAGCCATACCTCCTAAGTGGTGGAAGGGACCAGGAAACAGGCCCACCAAAGCCTAGTTTATGCATTACGAGATCCTTTGCACCATAACTGCATTTTTCACTCTAACACTTACGATCTAGAATGGAGCTCTCCATATTCCCTCATCCAAGTGCCCTGTCTTGCCAACCCTAAGGAACAAACGCAAAACCCACTGGGGGACTTTCCACTTATTTTATAGCAAAGAGCAAAGCAGCCTTTCCAAGTGGCCTGTGCTGGGGCCTCCAAGAGGCTGAGAAAAACAGTCTAGCAGGAAGAAAATCCAGCTCATCCCTGACATCAACGATGACATTAAACCACGAGAGCCTTGACATAGGCAGGAAGAAAAATTCATTTTTTTCTAAAGTTTTCTAACGACATGGAGTTGTAGTAAAAGGAGGACGTCTGTCCTGCAGGGATGCTGGCACAAGGATGGCAACTGAGTTAAGTCATCACAACCTGCAAACAGAGTATATTCTAAACCAGTCTGGAGTGTGGAACACATTTCCTCATAAACATATAGCATTATAAAGAATAGTAGGTTCCCAAAGAGCCCAGGCTGGCCTATTTAGCTTAGGCACTAAAGACTGCAAAGCGCCTGCCCTCTGTTTACAACCTCGTTCCCCCCCAGCTGTCCAACTGGGAGACTGGGCACCAAACATCATATCCACTGTCCTCTCCATGGCTTGTGTCTGAGTCCTAAAGACAGAGAAAAGGGAGCAGAAAGTATTTTTATACACACACACATATACATATTTATTTATATATGTATATACACACACACACACAGACAGGTATACATAAATTTTTTTATTTTTCTACATGGGCAGGCACCGGAAATCAAACCCAGGTCTCCAGCATGGCAGGTGAGAATTCTGCCACTGAGCCACCATCGTACCACCCTACATAAATATTTTTTTAAAAAATTCATTGTGATAATATATATGAAATGAAGTTTCCCATTTTAACCATTTTGCATGTACACTTCAGTGGCATTAATTATATTCCTAATACCATGCTATTACAATATTGTGCCACCATCACCATCCGTCACCAAAACGTTACCATCACCCCAAACAGAAACTCTGTACTCAATAAGCAGTAACTACCCTTTTCCTCCTCCAGTCCCTGATAACTGCTAATCTACTTTCTGTCCCAATGAATTTGCTTAGTCTAGATGTTTCATGTCAGTAAGATCATACAATATTTGTTTTCTATGTGTCTGGCTTATTTCATCCAAGATGATGACTTCATGATTCACCCATGTTGTTGCATGTATCAGAACTTCATTTCTTTTATGGCTGAATCATACATATTCCAAGGTATGGCTATACCACATATGGTTTACCAATACCAATAAAATATTTTTAATTGTCTCTCTCTTTTTTTTTTTTTTTTTGCACGGGCAGGTACTGGGAATCGAACCCAGGTCTCCAGCAAGGCAGGCGAGAATTCTGTTGCTGAGCCACCGTCACACTGCCCTCCAATAAAATATTTTTAACAGAGTAATTTTCACTTAAAACTCCCTGAGACATTGGGAGCACCTTCTCTGGTTCTGCACAGACTATAGGATGGTTCTGGCACATGGAGACACCAAAGAGCAAAGCACCGATTGACCGAGGGTGGCTCCATGTGAGAGTGATTCCGATGACAGAATGGGCTGGGTCACAGGTGCCTTCCAGCACTGGAGATCCCAGCCACTTAGAACAGAAGCCGAAGACACCAGCACACCTGTTCACAACATGAGACAGCCACCACTGCCACCACTACCAAGGCGCCAAGTAGAGGGACTTTGTAGAGGGATGGAGCATCTGCAATAGTATGTAGGTGTAAGAGCCAGGGATTGACACATTACACTCAGAGCTATGTTTTACTTAGAAAATAACAAGAATGCCACAATAAAGTTGTAGTTTGGTACAACAGCCACCGCCACCCACATCAACGAGCACCTGTTCTCCACTTCTCTCTTCCAGTAAACCTTGTTTTGTGGAGAAGGAACCCACCTTCTCAAACTCACTACACAGTCATATAGTTTAGATGAATCTGACCCCCTCCCCAGCTCTACAGTGGGTCCTGATTAATCCAAGCCAAACGCACATGGTGTTCTCAGTGCTGTTATTGGTCTGCATGATGGAAGTGTCCTCATCACACTGAAAGAGAGGACTTCAGTGCCATGGCCGGGGAGAGCCCTTCCTCCTGGTGCACACAGCCAGGGGAATCTGTGACTCCACTGTGTTTGGCAGCCATCGTGTGGCCACTGGGGGACCTGCTGAGGAAGAAGCAAGCCAACGCCAACATGGCAGAGCTGGGACATGGGAGAATTGAATCCTCAGTGACGTTCCTGAATCACTGAATCAATGAACCTGAAAGTCCACTCTCCTTCTAGAGCAGTTTTGTAATTTCTTTTTACTTTACCAAGTTTGAGTAAGAGTTTCTATTACAGTTGAAAGCGCGCCATCTGATAAAGTACTGGTGAAAGCATGAAAATCAAGGGTTGGGGAGTAGAGATAAAGATGTAATAAATGTAGACATGCTTGGAATGTTAGGCTAGGTCACACCTTGCATATCACTAGTTCCCTCTTCCTGAACAGACACTCACCTGCTGTTTTAGAAAATGTGTCCCTAAATAGGTATGTTTAAGATCAAATCCCTGGTCCCATGAATGTGGCCCTGTTTGGAAGTAGAGTCTTTGAAGATGTGGCTGGTTGATAAACCAGAAAACTGGTTTACTAACTAAATCATCAGTCAGTTGATCGCATCTGTGACTGATTACATCTCAGATAAACTAAGGGTGCTTCTTCCACAAATGAGAGAATCTAATCAGTTGGATTTTATCCAATCAGTTGAAGACTTTTAAGGGGGAAGAGGGAATTTTCACTGCTTCTTCAGCCAGCCAGTCTCTTCCGTGGAATTCATCAAGACCCTTCATTGGCGTTGCCAGCCTTGCACCTGCCCTGCAGATTTTGGACTCTTGCATTCCCACGTTTGTGTGAGATACTTTTGTAAATCTCACATTTACAGATATCTCCTATTGGTTCTGTCTCTCTAGAGAACCCTGACTAATACAGAGGCAGAGATTGGAGTTATGCATCTGCAAGCCCAGAAGTACCAGAAAATATAAAAAACTACCTGAGACAAGGAAGGAATTTCCCCTATGGCTTCCCAAGGAAGCATGGCCCTGCCAACATCTTGACTTCAGACCTCTAGTCTCCAGAACCATGAGACAATAAATGTCTGTTTTAAGCCACCGTGTTTGTGGTACTTTGTTCGGGCAGCCCCCAGGAAACAAGACATCTACTGAAATGAATATTATTTAGAATATAAATCCTGTCTAGGGTTTCGCATTTGGTACAAAGCTAAGCCAAATATTCATCATTTGCTTCCAGCTTTCCACTTGGAAACCACATTTTCCTTAATTAAAGGACCATATCACTTAACTCGTTCACTGAGCAACTACTAAATGCAATGTTATCTGAATTCTCATTGAATAAAGCAAGAACAAGCAAAACTAAATAACTTGCCTTTAAAGTTAAAGGCAAGAAGAAGAGATCATTAATTCTCTCTACACATAAATGCAAAGAGTTGATGTTTAAAATTGATGCTCCTAAAGCATGTACGATTTGTTTAATTGCTGGTCTGAGTGAACTTCTGAGAAGCAGTTGGAAATAATTAGAAGAAAAAGTTTTCTTGGATAACTTTCAAAATGGCCAGAAGAATGATCATGGAGGAAGAAAAATAAATTAATGTGCTCAATATCTCATCACAGGTCAGCGGGTCATGTCAACAATCCTCATCCCATCTGTTTTTTTTGTACTCTAAAGTGATCCCGTGTGCATCATTAACCACTTTCATAAATGTGTAACTAGTCTCGGAACAGCTCATATTCATTAAAAAAAAACCATAAACAGGAATAACTTTCAAATTTTAATTTTAATTCTTAATTCTAAGAAAAGGAATTGAGACTGGTCTCTAGGTGTACAAAGTGGAAGAACAGTCGACTGGGTTCTGTAGGGAAAAAGCCCTTCATCCCCACTGAGGCAGCATTTCACCATTAGCTTCTCGTGCTCACTCAGCTCAGCAAGTACAAGCAGTACCAGTTTCAAAATGGAGCATGTTCCAGTTTTGGCAGCTGATAAAATGTACACCTAGAGACCACTTTGTACACCTAGAAATCAGTCTCAATTCCTTTTCTTAGAATTAAGAATTAAAATTAAAATTTTTTTCTTTTTTTTTTTGTATGCTGTGTGGCAGGAGTCATATTTCTTTCGTTTTTCCATGTGAGTATCTCATTATTGCAGTACCATTTGTTGATTTTTTGGGGGGGTGGGGATGGGGAGGGAAGTGTATAGGCCAGGAATTGATCCCAGGTCTCCTGCATGCCAGGTGAGAATTTGACCACTGAACTACACTGGCATCCCACCCCCCACATGGTATTGAAGTTAGTATTTAATATTTAGAATTTAAGAACTTTGCTACCTGAATTTGTAGATTTTGTTTTTCCTTGCTGCCTTAATTTCAAATTGGTTTATGAAACTTACTGTGCAAACACACGTTTTACAATGATGATTTGGATACTTTATTTAAATATGCCTATGGACAACCTAACTAAGATATCCGTTTTTGGTGGTTCTAAGTGTATTGTTCATTTTCTTAAATAAAAACATTTTTAAAACACGCATGTAGAGGATAAGGCAGATGCGGTCTGCGCCTGTGCAGCTTATATTATAGTGTAGGAGGCAGACAAGAAAGAAGTAAACAATAACTACAAAAATGAAGCATGTTCCAAAGATCCTTGTTTCTTTCTACAGGAAAATGTGTTCCAGGTACCAGTGGTACATGTGGTTCCCAGCCTGCCTAGGAAAGCTTTGTAACCCATAATGTTCCTCAAATGTGAGATCCATCATCACATCAGCTAGCAACAGAGGGAGAAGGCAGGCAACATCCCTGTCTGTTCTTCCTTTTGACATCTAACTCCTCTGGACCATTAACTCATTTTCCTCCCCCTGAAAGGTCTGGGGTGGGTCTCTCCTCACCCTTCTCCCAGGATCCTAGATTCTATCATTTTATTTAAAAGTATTCCATCTAAGCCTTTGCCAAAAGTTTCAGTAAGAATGCCTGGATCTCAGAGTTTCAAAATCAAAACAGGGGCAATATGTGCCATGTAATTGCAATGCATGTTAATTTGGTCTGATAGGTCAATAAGGTTCTCCTGGTTTGTTCTGATCACACGGTTACCCATTTCTACGACATCGCTAAAATGCTGCAGCTAATATCCAGATCTCTAAACCTCAGTATGAGGATACATCCCTAATAAAAAAAAATGTTTAATTCCCATTCTCTAATTCTGAGAAATGCCCTAGAGAATAGGGCTTTTCTACAAGTCCTGGGATTTAAATGGTGTATTGGAACAATAGACGAGAATATTGGAAACAAGAACTGTCACCAATTTGTCCTAACCGTATTTAAATGCAATATGGGCTGAATGGGCTCTGTTTGTCTGAGAACTCCTCATGTATAGCTTTAGGTCTAATGAAATAAAAACGCACTCCAAAACGTTTTTCAAATGAACCTTTGGAAGTGGGTTTACACGGGCACTCACCTGTACGTAGCACATGCCCTATTTTGCACGTGCATTTACTGAGTCCTTGTTGTGAGACAGCCCTTCCCCACAGAATCCTGGTTTTGAATGTTCAAATAGTCTTCAAAACTGGATGTTGGATTTTCAAAATTACCTTTCAAAGGATAACTGTGCTGAGAGAGAGATTTTGCAGTGGGTGTGGGGCCAGCCTGCACCTCTGCAACTGGGGTGGTTTGGAGCTGTATGTGCCCCAGAAAAACATACAGCTTAAAGTTCATCCATCTCTGGGCGTGTGAACCATTGTAATTAGGATCTGCTGATGGGGTTATTCAGTTACAGTGTAGCCCGCCTCAACCAGGATGGGTCTTAACCCTGTTACTGGAGTCTTTTCTAAGATAATGAAATTCAGACAGAGGGAAAGCCTTAGAAGGAGCAGCCAGGAGCTGAGCATCAATGGAACCCTGAAGAGAAGAGAGAGACCAAGAGACGCCTTGCCATACACAAGCTAAGGACCAAGGATCACCAGCAGCCAGCCCCGGAATGCCACAGTCTGGGGAGAAAACATCACCTTGATGACACCTGGATTTGGATTTTCTTTGAGTCTCAAAACTGTAAGGTAATAAGTTGTTTAAGTCGACCTATTTCATGGTATTTACTTGAACAACCAAGAAAAGTAAAACACTGGCTATGATGGTATAGGCAGATGAGGGGGTCCCAGGCCACCCACAGCGCTATGCATCCCACGGAGACAGCTGTCTACAGCCAGATCCAGTTACAAACTATTCACAACCCCTTGACCTGCAGGAAGATGAATGCATTCCCCCAAGAAAGAGCCCTTCCAAAGGCTCGCACGCCACAGCCCAGGTGAACAACTTCAAGGCAGTGAAGTTGTGAAGGAGACCTCTTTTTTCCTTGAATAAATATTTCAGCAACTAACATTTTATAGGCACAATGTTGTGAAAGCTAATAATACGTATCTGGTTTGGCAATGTACTTTGTGCAAATGCATTTAAACATGACTTTGGAATGGAATGGACACCTTGGCAATTTCAAACTATTTATCTTTTTATCTTTTAGTCTTTATATTTATCTATTTATCTTTCACCAATCCCTGCACCCTTGAAAAGGAGCCTCACACCCTGAGTGGTATTTACGTTGGTGAAGGGATAAAGTCTAAATTTTACTTCCCTGGTTAGAATCATAAGTCAAGTATGGAGATTAAAAACTGGCTCTAAATATGGGGTGATTGAATAAAGATAAGAAACTCATAATTAGCAAGACTGTTCCTTTGGTTGTAAAAGTGCTACCACATTTTTTATTTCTAAAATGATTCTTCTGTCTCTTTCTCAGGCTTATGCTTACAGAATCAACCTCTCCATTGGACTCTCCCAAGTGAAAACTTGGTGGGGACAGGGTTATCCAGATTCAAGAGGCAAAGGAGAAAAATGGAAATCCATCTGAGAAAAAAATTTAAGACTGGAAAACAATAGCTAAGAAAAAAATTAAAATATTTCCTAATGTGTAGCTGCTCCAAGAAAATAAAATATTACCCTGTATATGGCCACGTTTTAAGATGGCCCAGGGTTTTAAAGATAGTGTTTTCAGAAATACTGGATAGTAGAGTTTATTGGAGTTTTAAAATTTTCTCTGTGATATTCCTCACATTCAGAATTATGAACAAAGAAATTTGGGCTAATCAAACTAGACATAGGCATCTACCTGGGAATGTTCTGTACTTAAAACTCACCTTATTGATTTCTTATAAATATGTAAGCAATTTCTTAATTTTACATCTACACAGTTTTGTGAATAGTTTTATAGAAGGCACTAGACTGTGTACCACACATATCTTAGTCTGCCAGGGCTGCTATGACAAATACCACAGACTGACTGGCGAAACAATAGGAATTTATTGTCTAGCAATTTTGGAGGCTAGAAGTCCAAAATCAAGGTGTCGGCAGGACCCTGCTTTCTTTGAAGTCTGTAGCATCCTGGTGGAGGCTTGTGATGGTCCATAACTCAGGCTCTGCCTCTGTCACATGGTCATCTGTCTCCTCTTTTCCACTGACTCCCGTATCCACATTTCCTCTGCTTACTAGGATTCCAGTCATATTAGATTAAGGCCCACTCTACTCCAGTTTGGACTCATCTTTTTTCTTTTTTTAATTGTGAAAAACAATATATATAGATACAAAAAAGCAATAGATTTCAAAGCACACCGTAAGAACTGGTTGTAGAACAAAAATTTTAGAGTTTGGTATGGGTTACAGTTCCACAAGTTTAAGTTTTTCCTTCTAGCTGCTCCAAGACACTGGAGACTAAAAGAAATATCAATTTAATGATTCAGCAGTCATGCCCATTTGTTAAGTCCTATCTTCTCCACTTCTCCTTTGATCTTTCTCCCAATCTTTAGGGTTGCTTGGGCTACACCTATTCTAACTTTTTCATGTTGGAAAGGGGCTATTGATAATATGGGGTAGGGGGATGGAACTAGTTGATGTTCTGGAGAGGCTGGGCCCTCTGGGTTTCAGGACTTATCTGGTCCAGGGACCCATTTGGAAGTTGTAGGTTTTGGGAAAGTAGAAAAATTATGTGTCAACATGTTTTATCTTCTCTGAATCAACTAATAGGCTGTCCAGAGGCAGAAGGCTTGTCTTCTTATGGTTGAATCCCTCACGGTCCTTAGCTCGCTGCTTTATTCAAAGTAGGCATTCTATTCATTTATAGAATGATCATCATGAAACAGTTCACTTTTTAACAAGCAATTTTTATCAATAACAATTTGGGCTAAGTAATTATATGCTAACTTCTTCTCTGATGATGTGTTATACAAGGAGTTCATTGAACTCTATCAAATGTTACTAGAGTGGATGTGGGTTAGCAAAAGGAAGGCTTAAGGAAATTCCAGACTGTCGATGTCATCCCTTACTGTTCCTTGAGCCAGTGGCTTAGCTATTTGCTTCAAGATGCCCCATGAGTTTTATACATGGAACTTCCAGACCAAAGGGAGAGCACAGGTGAGGGCTGGCTTCATTACTAGTTACCCAGATGCACTGCAGGGACTACTGTACTGAGCCCTGCCCTCCAGGTACACTCTCCCCTAACTCCTCCTCCAGGGGCAGTAACAGTTCTGCCTTCAACTCCTTTGCATTTCTTCCTATAACTGATTTCTGTGTTCGTGCTGGACACTCTCTTTCCCGTACTTGGCCTTAAATGTGCATTTACCAAAATCTCTGGCACAGAACAGTACAGTAAAAGGTTAAAAAAAATAGAAGGTGGGTGGGTGGGTGGTGAGGGTGAGGGTAGCACAAGGTATTCCCTGTTTAAATTGCTTGGGAAACCCTGTCTATAATACCTCCTTGCTAAAGACACATAGTTCAAGGTGCAGACTGCAGGAAAAAGACCTAATTAATTTAGGCTTGCTTAAATCCCAAACTTATGGGATGAAAATCCCCTCACCCCTCCTTATTTTCAATTGACTCCTATTACCGTAAGTCCACAAAGTTGAGGACATACTGTCCTGAGAATCCCCTAATTCTTGATGCCAGGAACAAGAACTAGTTCCTCCTTTCCCAAAGCTCATTCTTTCACAGGAAAGCAAGTACATTTTTTTCAAAGCCCGTGTCCTTTTTCTACAAGAATGGTTGGCAATCCTACCATCCTCTATCTCCTTTCACTGGCTACAACTAAAGGAATTAGTTATAATGGGGGAGGCTCCCCACAAGAAGGGGGCCTACTGTTTATATCAGCTAAAGGTGTGAGAGCTTCTGGGAAATATTTTTTGAGAGGGGAACTTCCCAATACTTAGGCAGAGTCAAATCTGTATATTTTCCTGAATGCCTTTAATTTTATGCTTTATTTTTGTAACTGCCATGTTCAGTTTTTTTAAATAACACTTTTAATCTTGAATTATATATACATTTTTAAACTTTTTTTTTACTGTGTAATATAACATATATACAAAATAAATAAAGAAAAAAGCAACAATTTTCACAGCAGTCTTCAACAATTAGTTACAGGACAGTTCCCAGAGTTTGTCATGGGCTACCATATGATCCTCTCAGATTTTTCCGTCTAGCTGCTCCAGAATATAGGAGGCTAGAAGGAATATTTTTTTTATCATCACAATCAGTTTTTTTTTTATGAAAATAGCATATATACCAAAAAAAGCAATAAATTTCAAAGTACAGCACAACAATTAGTTGTAGAACAGATTTCAACATTTGGTATGGGTTACAATTCCACAATTTTAGGTTTTTACTTCTAGCTGTTCTAAGATACTGGAGACTAAAAGAAATAGCAATTTAATGATTCAGCAATCACCGTCATTTGTTAAACCCTACCTTCTCTGTATAATTCCACCATCACCTTTGATCTTTCTATCCCATTCTTTAGGAGTATCTGGGCTATGGCCAGTCTATATTTTCATGTTGGAAGCGGCTGTCAATAATATGGGGTAGGGAGATGTAACTATCTGATGTTCTGAAGAGGTTGGGCCCTCTAGGTTTCAGAATTTATCTGGACCAGGGATCCATCTGGAGCTTGTAGGTTTCTGAAAAGTTACCCTAGAGCATGGAACCTTTGTAAAATCTTATAAACTGCCTTAGTTGTTTTTTAGGATTGGTTGGTTTTGTTTCAGTCAGGGTTCGGCAAGTTATGATAGGTAGCAATGTCTAACTGAAACTTGCATAAGAGTGACCTCCAGAGTAGCCTCTTGACTCTATTTGCCATTCCCGGCCACTGATACTTTATTAGTTACACTTCTTTCCCCCACTTGTGGTCAGGATGGAATTGTTGATGCCATGGTGCCGGGGCCTGGACTCATCCCTGGGAGTTAACTACTGCACTACCAGGGAGACTTTCACCCCTGGATATCATGTCCCAGGTAGGCTGGGAAGGCAATGATTTCACTTACGGACTTGGGCTTAGAGAGAGTGAGGCCACATCTGAGCAACAAAAGAGGTCTTCCAGAAGTAACTTTTAGGCATATCTATAGGTAGGCTAAGCTTCTCTGCTACCTATATAAGCGTCACAAGAGTAAGCCTCAAGATTAAGGTGTCCTTAATGTTTCACACAGTATCAGGTGATTCCCTGATGGTAAAGTTTAATAGTTCCATATGTTTTCTCCCATCCCTCAAGAGACTTTGCTAATACTTTCTATATATCTGCTTACTATCCAGGCATTACATTAAGCTAGACAATATTAAAGGCGCTCATTCTTATTCTGGGCTTCCCTGTGTTTCAATTGTTCAATGAGCTATCCAGACACATTTATTTAAATTATGTGCCACAGAAAAGTTAGGTTCCAGACAAAATAAATCTTTCTTCCTTTGGTCTCAAAGAATAGGTACAGCTCTAAAATAAAGACAATATCTTCCTTACCCCTGTGTTCTGAATTGCCTTAATCCTGATCTGCTTGGTTTCATTCTCATCTCTAAATACCAGGTTATAGATATATAAAACAGCCTCTCAAAATCCAGAAATAATAATTACCACTCCAGACTAAATGTATCTGCTATAAGAGCTTAGAATCTAAGCCCAAGTTTTCTCATAAGAATTTTCTAAAGGAGACCATACAATAATTGTTCTTTCATTTCTGGCTTATCTTGCCTCACCAGATGTCCCACAGGTTCATTCACATCGTTACATGTCTCACGACTTCCTTCCTTTTTGTAGCAGCACAATATTCAATTATATGTTGTGCTGGTTTGAAAGGATGTATGTCCCCTAGAAAAGCCATGTTTTAATCTAAATCCCATTTCGTAAAGGCAGAATAATCCCTATTCAATACTGTATGTTTGAAACTGTAATCAGATCATCTCCCTGGAGATGTGATTTCATCAAGAGTGGTTGTTAAGTGGTTGTTAAGTTAGGTGACGACATGTCTCCACCCATTTGGGTGGGTCTTGATAAGTTTCTGGAGTCCTATAAAAGAGGAAACATTTTGGAGAATGAAGAAGAGATTCAGAGAGAGCAGAGCAGAACGACATAGCCACGAGAAGCAGAGTCTACCAGCCAGTGACCCTTGGAGATGAAGAAGGAAAATGCCTCCCAGGGAACTTCATGAAACAGGAAGCCAGGAGAAGAACCTAGCAGATGATGCCATGTTTGCCATGTGCCCTTCCAGATCAGAGAAGAACCCTGACCATGTTCACTATGTGCCTTTCCAAATGAGAGAGAAACTCTGACTGTGCTCGCCATGTGCCTTCTCACTTGAGAGAGAAACCCTGAACTTCATCGGCCTTCTTGAACCAAGGTATCTTTCTCTGGATGCCTTAGATTGGATATTTCTATAGACTTGTTTTAATTGGGACATTTTCTCAGCCTTAGAACTGTAAACTAGCAACTTATTAAATTCCCCTTTTTAAAAGCCATTCCATTTCTGGTATATTGCATTCCAGCAGCTAGCAAACTAGACCATATATATGCACCATTGTTTGCCAGTCTACTTCTCAGTCAGTGCATCCTTCAGCCATCTGAATACATTAGGCATTATGTATAATGCCCAAAGTCCACAGTCCATCAACACTCTCAATTTTAGATAATTTCATTATTCCCAAGAGAAAAACAACAAAAAACATAACCTCATCAAACAGGAAATCTAAACTTCTCCTTAAATTTTGTCTCTCCCCCCATTATTTACCCCTGCTGTTGCTGTGGTACTGTTGATGTTTTCCTGTTAAACATAGCCCACAGCATGCAATAGCAGTTTTCCCCTGTACCCTGGACTGAAACGCTCTTTGTACACGAATCATACCTTTGAAGTAGTTTTCAGAAGAACGTATTTATATTTGTAGTGTTAGTCAGTGGGACACATAGGTCTATACAACCCCTTTCAATCATGTTCATCTTCAATATGGTTATATTACTTACAGACCCACTAGAGAACTGCCTTCACTTCTATTCCCTTACATTTGAATTCAACCTCATTAGCTAACCGTTCACCCATATCTAGCCTCTATGTATATAAGTCTCTGATTTTACCTTTATCATGGTCACAAAAGTGGAGTCACAATTATATATTTAAAAAAAAATCATTTTCATGACATCTTCCTGTCAAGAGATAATCAGGGGACTTTGCAACGGAAAAAAGTCAGGGAAAGCACTCAAATGCCTTTTTAACGATCACTCAGTGCATTAAGTCCCTGTACTCTAGCACTCTGCCAAGAATTCAGCCGGATGGTTATATTATTAGAAATGTCTAGCTCAATACAACAAGTTATTTATTCATAATGTGAATCATTTATGTTAAGCCACTGATGCTTCTTCTCCCAGCTGCCTCCTGACAAAGCTGTTGGCATTAAGAAGACGTGCACTGGGACTAGGGATGCAGCAGCAAGGTCACCTACCCAGGGGACACACGCTGGGATGGCCGTAGTGACCTCTTCATGAGCATGGTTCGCTGTATTGCTTGTAAGTCTTAGAGGCAAAAAGCCATGGTGTTCCAGTCCCAACAAGGCATTCAGCTTCAAGCCCAGAATTCGAGCAGCCATGCAAACAGCCATTGGCTCAGAATGGACTCAATGCGTGTCTTCGTGCAATGGATCACGGAAAATCCAGTGCATGAAAGAGCCTCAGGTGGGGACTGAATAAATGAGAAGGTGAGATGGCTTCCAGAGGATGGCAGGAACACAGGGCTGGGCCACGAGGCGTATGGGTCACAAAGTACAGGGCATTCTGGAATGTAAAGTCTAGGGAGGAAAACGCCATTTCCAACTCTGGCATCTCCACTAAGAGGCACCCCTCAATCCTGCTACCCCATTCTGTAGTGTACCCCACCCTGCAGTGGGGGGCTCAGAAAAGGCTTATACTATAGATGTCAGCAAGAACAGTGACATCAGGGTGCCTCCACCCTCTAGGGTCTGCACGTCCCTTCACGGCACACTCAATCAGCATCCCTAATTGTCACCCCTCTGCTGGGCAGGCAGCTCTACACTGCGCACTCCAAGCAGCAGCTCAGCCCCGAGAACCCCTCATCAAAGGACCGGGAGAGGTGCACCCCTGGACAAGAAGGCAAAGAGAATAAAAGGGGGGGAGTTTTATTCAAAATAATTGTCAATGTATATGTAAGAGTATATGTATGTGGTATAAAAATGTGAATAAATACAGACATATACACACACTTACAATATAGCAACAGAAAAATTCATGCATTTCTAGTTCTCCTAGGGTCAAGAAACAGGCCTACACTCCCATGATTTTTCAAAACTTTCTGCAAATCAGGATCACTAAGCAGTCATCTATGAATGCAGGCCAGTTGGCTCCTTTGGCTTATGCCTCTAGTGTGGGAACATCAGTGGGAAGGTCCCACCAGAATTCTTCTGCTTTTCCAGTATAATCTGATTAACTGGTGCCCACTAGCTTTGTGGTAACAGGACATATGCTGGTTGCTGTCTTAGAGGAGACAGCTCATATATATGGTTTGTGGGTAAGTGATTGGCAGGTTATTATTTTATCTGGATATGCTATATACATTTTTTATACATGCCCAGAAAGCTTTAGGCCTTGATAACAGTAAGATAAAATTGAGATAAAATGTGTCACTAAGGTGGTTACAACAGATGCCACCCTCAATCCCTACCAGACAGAATACAGTTCAGGGTTAAAGAGCTGCCGGGCTGAGATACAGAACTTCAGCAGTTCACTTCCACATCCCAAACAATTGCAGAGCACTTCACTCATTCACCATAAATTCCTTCATTCATTCTTTCATTCGTTCAGCAAACATTTGAACTTGGATTTTTCTAAGTATGAAAAAACTTATATGCCTGGATTCTTCAAAGTATGTAGCAGTGAATGAAACAGAGATCCTGGCTCTCAGGCAGTTTAAATTTTAGTGGGCACCTCTTTAGTAAAGGTAGTTGCTCAGACATCAATACACTTAATTTTATTTAAATTAAATGATTTTCAGAAGACATTCTGTGCATAAGGTACGTTATTGCAGTTAAACACTAACAAAAATAGTTTCTCCAAAACCAGATCATGGCTTCAGAAACAAACAACTTTCATTACAATAGCTGAAAATGCTGTATACTCAGTAATACAGGTCATCAGCCATGGAAGAACCCAGCTCTAGAATTCTAGAAAACATTCTAGACTCTAACCAGCAGCAAAGAGGTGAACTCAGCCCCTGTTCTGGGGGAACACACATCTCAGACAAAACACTCCTCCAGAATGGAGCCAGAGAAGGCTGAGTTGGGTTAAGCTAATCATTTCTAGAAAAAAAAAAGTCTACTCTTCTTTAAAAAATGAAAAGAGCATGCAGATGACCAGCTTTCATACAGAGGTAGAGTGTGTTGACTGCGGCAGCCCCACCAGGACTTTTGTGGGCCTCTTCCTCCATAAATAATATTAAGAAGTATATTTATGGCTGTGTGAGTATAAAGACAGGTATAATCTAGGTTGGGTTTCTTATTATATATTCATTACTATTCATTTTTTTCTTCTGCTTTTAAAATAAATTCCCTTAAACATTTTCATGGGTCCCTAAAAGTACTGGGGGGGCCCGGGCACAATGCCTCCTGTGCCTCATGGATGGGTCAGCCCTGGGCCACATATTTTTGTTTTAAAAACTCAGCATTCCAGTACTAAATTAGGCAAAACAAAACAACCCCCCCCAAATTTCTAAGGCCAGTAATAAGAGTCTGCAGTAAGAGGACCCTGTTTTATCAGTTAATAAAACACTGGTGAAATCTGACATAACCAAAGTCATTCATTTTCAATCCATTAAAATACTATTTGTGTAAGTAATAACACTGAGTATACTTAAGAAGAATATTCAATGAATCAAACATTTATGACTCCAGTATGGCATTATTATTTTGCTAGTTAAAAGCAACAAAATAGCCCACTGTTGTATCTATGCTTTTCATCTTACTTTTGGTTAAAAAAAAAAAGTCTGGTAATAAAAGTGAATGTACAAACTTCCTGTATAAGTCAAAAATGCTAACACTCCGCTCACCAGTCTAAATGTCTTCATATATTCCGAACACTCTCTTAAGCATCAGGAGTGAGTGATATTAGCTCAATATCTGGGGTCTTTACAAATGGCCTACACTGTGGTGAGAGTAGGAGAAATTAAAGTACTTAGGAAAGACACAGAGTAGAATAATTGCCTGGCCGTAACAACAACAAAAAAAGCATTTTCTCTTCCTTCCTCTCCCTTTTATCACTCATTGTGGTTTTTCAAGTACCACCGCAAGTTGGAATGAGATTTTAAATCTTGGAGAAACAGAAGAAGTTAAAAAGGACAAATAGAACTTTTCTGGCCAATAAAGAGCAAATAGAGGATGAACCAAGGGACTGAAGGATTAGCCAATTACCACTAGAACACTAGAAGGTCAAGGAGAAGAAACGACTCCAAACGTGTCCTGTCACAGTGGCTCTTCCTAAAGCCATTTTTCCTCTTTAGGTGTTTTTGCTTTTAGGCTCTGGGAATTGAACCCAAGTCTCCGATATGGCAGGCAAGAGTTCTCCCCCTGAGCCACCACTGCACTACACTAGATGTGCTTTTTCAAACATCCATTTTCTTTCATCTTTCATCCTTTGGCTATAATATTTGTTATTACACCTTACAAAATAGTTAAAAGAAGAAAACATTTGTTTATGGTGAAGACAGTCTTATAAAAAATACCTAAGAAACCTAAATTATGAATATGATAATCTTTGATATATTTCACACTCAAGTGGCAAAAATAAAAAGAAAACAGCGTGCTTTTCTGATTGAACCCTTTCCACCCTTCATCCACAGAATCCCAACATAGCTCTTCACTTGAGGTAGAAACATAAAAAACAGATTTTTAATTAAATATTACTTTTCCAGACTTATTTTAATGCAATGTGGAGAAGATGGGGCTAATCTAACAGAAGAAGATTAGATGCACAGAGGCTAGAAGATACCTAGGAAATGGCCACACCTATGCGCCCAGTCTATAACAGCCCTATGGTGAAAATGGTAAGTTCTTTAAGGAAAAAAAGACTTACAAGATATGGTATTAGAAAGCTATGGCGGAGTTCTGGGAAGATGGCCAAATAGGGTAGGTCGAGTTCAGCCCTACTCCAAAGAAAAATTAGAGAAGGGACGGGAGGGCTGCTGAGACAGCGATTCAGAGTGCAGCTGACTTGGGAGAGCTTCCTGCATCACATAGGGTGGCCCTGGTTGCAGGGGCTGAGGAACTGAGAGGCAGAGAACTGAAGTCTAATACAGAAGCATGGAGCCCACAGGAGTGCACGGACTGGGAGACGGGGACTAGGAAGTAAGCCAGGCCACGTTCCTTGAAGGTGCTACCCTCACCAGCACAGCCCCGTGACCTGAAACTCACTCCACACCCCACGCACTGGCACCCCATCATCCGCCCCCACTCCCAGTGCTCCAAGCACCCCCGCCCTACCAACCCCCCAGCTTGCATACCCGCCCCACACCCCCACCTCAAATGCAGCCCAACCCACACCTCCTGCACCCCTCCTGAGCATCACCTCCCCCTCCCTGCTCCCTGTAGGCAGTTGCCAGTACATAAAGGCTGCGGACACTAACCTCCATACCCAGGTTACATTCACCCCACCACCCATAGTGTTGCACAGTCTCAGCCTGCCCCCACCCTGAACTCTGTGCATCAGTTTATGGCACTCCTAGACCCGTGCATGTGCATGACCCTCACTCACGCTTCCCAGTTCTGAGAAAGTGCTGAACTGTGCAGCCAGGTCACATCCACCCCCAATCCAAGAAGGCATAACGCCAACCCATGACCATAGCTCTGTATAAAAACACAAAGGGCCCTGTGCCCTAGACCAGTGCACACCAGGGTAACGCGCCCCCAGACCTGCACATGTGCACAGCTACATCCTCCCTGGCCACGGACGTCCATGTTCACAAGCACCAGAGTAACAGCCCCAATTCGCACCTATACCTAGGCTGCAATGCATCACCTCACCGTTGTGTTCTAGCCCATAACCTGCATCCAGCTACACACCCACCCTGCATACACAAGGCCTTAGACTACTGAAAAAATCCACTCCCAAAGTAAATCCATCAAGATATTTACATGTGACGAAAACAACGGAAGATCACTAAGCATATCACAACGCAGACAGATATAGCCCTGCCTAACGACCAAAATAAAACACCAGACATGACACAGATGCCGGAACAACTAATCAAAGATGTTCATATAACTCTACTTAATAAAATAAATGGGATAGCTAATGACATAAAGGAGATCAAGAAGCAGTAGAAGAGCATAAAGAGGAATTTGAAAGAATAAACAGAAAAATAGCAGATATCAGAGATGAGAGACTCTGTTGACCAAATAAAAAACATACCAGATTGTCTTTTTATTTCTTTTTCTAAATTGATGCAAATGTTCTAAGAAATGATGAATATGCAACTATGTGATGATATTGAGATTTACTGATTATATATGTAGAACGGAACGATACGTTAATGTTTTTGTTTGTTCTTAATTTTTTAAATTAATAAATAAATTAAAAAAAAACCTACTAGAGGCACACAACAGCAGATCTGAAGAGACAGAAGAAAGAATAAATG